>JAHZNI010003822.1:0-13892 GCA_027744415.1 Seira ritae | reverse complement strand
AACCCTCCAATCTTTTTAAACCTTTAAAAATGCAAAAGACTTCCTATGTTAAGTCCAAATTTAGAGATTTCCATTTTGCAAACAAAATGAGTTTCCAATATGAAATGCATGAATAAGATGATGCTCTTTACTTAAGATATGCGTTAGATCAGAGAGGCATGATTGGGCGGTTAACCATACTATACATATATTCATTGCTAATGACATTTTTTCATCTTATCTTATGCAACATATCGATCATCTCTTCTCTTCGCTTTTGTAAACAATTAGCGTGTTTGTTGCATATAATATCGCATCATTGTTGACTGCCTATGCCTACCACCCCTATGAACAGTCCATTAATATTTTTTTCTCCTGTGATGCGATGTGCGATCATGTCATGCAAGACATTGTTGAAAGAGAAGTGCATACATCATTAGCTTAACTTGTGTTGCCACCACTGCATCAGCAGAGGTGAACTTCAATTCTTTCGACATTTACCTTGAAATGCTCCTTTAGCTACCTTCGTAATAGCAATAGTCATTCAGCCAAGCCATTTTATTTTACTCCTTTGTGTTATTAGAAGCTAATTTAAAATTCGGTCATTTACAATTGTGGTGTTCGAGTGCGAAGACAAGAGGCACTTCTCAACTCATCATTTATTCTCAGTTCACTTGACCTAAATTCATAAATCGAGGCACATGTCTTCCTCCACAGGTCTCTTGTTGGAGAAGAAGAGTTTACGACGTCGTCGGCGGATTAAAAGATGCTACCTGCATCGAATAAGTCAGTCTTCATAGCTTTCGTCGCATATTTCGTTGTGAATTTTGGTGTCACTACCGCCCAGTTTAATTTCTTGAAGGAGTTTTTCACCACTTCCAGGGAACCTACCAACGATATATTTGGAGTTAAAAAGACATTGACGCGAAATATCGATAATCCGGCCACCTACAAAACAACAGTAGGCAAACGATTTTACGTGAATATCTAAATAAGAATGTTAAACTTGTATCCTGTGAGCTAATACTAATATTATTAATAGCCGGAAGTGATCAAGAGTTACGGTTATCCAGCGGAAAGTCATAAGGTGACAACTGAAGATGGGTATATTCTCACCATGCACCGGGTGCCGCATGGGAAAAACGAGGATGGCCCAGGGACGAGGGAACGCCCAGTCGTGTATCTCCAGCATGGACTATTCGCTTCGTCATTTGAATGGTTCATGAACAAGCCTGACAGACTTTTGGGTAAACTGACTGGCACCATGATGTGTCTTTCGTACATACATTAGATTGATTGATTCATATAACTCACGAATGAAAAATGTTTTTCTATGTATGGAATTAGCTCTAAGACTGGCGGACTCTGGGTACGATGTGTGGTTAGGAAACGCAAGGTAAAATCTTCATCTGCTAATGAATGATACTACATAATTGATTAATATAATATTATATTTCAATTAAATGCTTCTTTCTCCTTTTTAAGGGGAAACGCTTACTCCCGAGAGCACTCCACTATGACCACGAATAACAGAGGCTTTTGGGAATTCAGGTGAGCTATGCTTGACAGGAAGGAACTGACTTATCATCGCCTGAGACCACGGATAAGATACATATTTTTGAATGACTGAAGTTGATCGCTGATGTGTAAAAGTGAAACAGTGACAACTGCACAATACTGTAAAAATTCTACATAATATGCTTTATTTTTGCTGATATTGTCTGTAAAAGAAGGTTTCAAGGCCAAAAAAACCAGATTATCATGAATTTGACTTCCCGACCAGCAAAGATTATGATTTAAGCAAGTTTTTCTTTCCCAGGAGTATGAGAAAAACCACCTAAATATTTAGGGAAAATCATATCTCACAGAATATCGTATTTTACTTACTTAAAATGACTGAGTCGTATTTTTAAAAGTCTACATAGACGTTGGATAAGATAAGCTAAATGTCTGCATTAAGTTTAAACTACATATTATATTCTGGTGCTTTTATTTTTAGCATGCACGAGATGGGAAAATATGATGTCCCAGCGGAAATTGATCATGCCCTGAAAACTACCAACCAGACAAAACTGTATTATATAGGATTTTCGGTTAGAAAAACATATTTTTAAAATTGAGAGTTTAAAAGCCTTTATATATTTGCAGAGTACATAACCTTCTATGATACCTTTGTTGATACATAGATGGGCACATCGATGTTCTGGATAATGTGTTCGACGAGACCAGAGTATAATGAAAAGATAAGACTAATGACGGCGCTTGCTCCGGTCGTTTACATCAACAATATGCCTGGATTCCCCAGACTGATTGCTCCTCTCGAAAGCATCGTATTTGTAAGTGACTTTTCTATGCAAAGCAAAATATATTTTTAAGTATTGTTGTATTTAAGCAAAAACTATTTTTCAGCCACTGCTTGAACCTCTGCTACGCGGGGAGTTCTTACCACCTTGGCTCCTCACCATATACAACTCCATAGGGAGCTTCATGTGCTCGAATACTTTCATTGCCGAAACTTTGTAAGTTGCATTTTCATATCCAGTGGTAAAATCTTTGCGGGTGACTTTTGTCTTCGTGAACTATAAGGGTTTGGGCATAACTTCAGGTGATTTCAATTTCAACTGAAGGCGATTGAATGTTCAATATATGATCATGATCAGTTGGTCATTTGAACAAAGCAAAGTCTAGTTGAAAAAACTGCATGTAGATTTCTGCTTCTTACATCTGTCTGTGGAAAAAAATGAAAAATTGCCACGCAAAGATGCAAAATAAATATGAATTTCTATATTTAAAATCGAGGTTTCTTCAGAACTTTTCATTGGAAAAGCAAATAGAGCAGCTTATCAAGTTTAACTTAATGATTTAAAAAAACGAGTCCCTTCACTCTTAAACAGTAAACGAAAAGTAACTTAAGAATTTGTTCCCCTTTTGTTTTTCAGATGCGCAAATATAAACTTTTTATACGCAGGATGGGACTTACCCCAAACTCAAGTGGTAAATATTGCATTTTTTACAGAGTTTAAAAATGTGAAATAAGTTTAAAATGTAATTTTTCTATTTTCAGGACCAGATTCCTTTATTCTACAGTCACACACCATCTCCAACCTCCACACGAACGCTATCCCACATAGCACAACTGATCAACACGGGAATATTCCAAGAATATAATTTTGGCGTTTCTCAGAACCTCTTGGTGTACGGGAAGCCAACTCCAAACAAGTACTCTCTCAGGAGGACCACAGCTCCGTAAGATTGAAATTGAAAAATAGCTCAATACAATGGCAAAATTGGCGATATTCAAATTTTGAAATCCTTTATGTAGCGTTGCCTTATTTTATGGGCCAAATGACGCCGTAGTGAATCCTGCCGTGAGATTTTCTTAAAACTACCTTGCTTCCCAGCTTACCCATTCTAAATTATAATGTAATAGTTTGATTTACAATTTTATAGGACGTACAAAAACTCGCCGCGGAACTGCCAAACGTTGTTCTCAACAGCCCCGTGAATTTCTCCTACTGGAACCATTTCGACTACCACATGGCACGGGACGCAAATGAACTCGTGAATGACAGGGTTTTAAAACTGCTGCCTCAATTTTGAAGGCCATCCTTTTGTGAAGTTTATTGCTTTTAGCTTTGTGTTCATTTCAAATGTTACCGAAACATGTTACCATTTACCTTATTTCGTAGATTTCATAACTCTCTCATGCCATTTTAGTGTGAATTACACGTCTTCCTAAATGCAAACGAAATTATTTTGCGTGATATACTAATGCAATTCAGCTAAGACTTTAACTGGTGGCGTGGCGTGACTGATTTAATCATGTATGATCCAACTTAATTGAATGAAGTTGATTGATTTCGATTTGTGCCACAAAAGATGAATGAATTATCCTCCATGAGATTAAGGCTCGTTTCCGGAGTTTACTTCTCAGACAGATTAAATCAAATTAAAGTAAGCATGTTTAGCCATGATTTTCCTTTGAGGATAAAATGTAAAAACTAAGATAAAAATTCCTTCCTTAACTGTAGGACTAAGATTTTTTGTTTTACGAATAATTTAGGTCAGTATAGTGGTTGCATCTCAGACTATTGTTGTTGTTCTTATTTTGCCCCAAAAATGTGCAAATAAATCTTTACTCCCTATATGACGGTATCTGAATTTTTTCTGAAAAAACAAAACTGCCTATATATTTGCAAGCACATTGTAGGCCAGAGGATTAATTCTAGACATAAGCTATGTAGCCGGCATTTTAATGATAGAAATGCAAGTGTCAATTACAAAGGACATAGACAGACAATTAGGAAGTTCCGTTTTGTACAGGTGCCTACCTTACATCAAAAGGCCTCTCACTGTCTTACTCCCATGTCACAGTCAGTCGCTCAGAGTTTTTGAAGCTTGCACTGTCATTAGTCATTACATTTTAAAGTAATGATAATGAGAGTAATGACGTTCTGCTGCACATTTTTTTTAGAATTTTGACACATGTCTCAAACGCACTATGTGCATAGGGTGTCCCTTGAAGTAGTGACAACATACAGTTTTTTCTCGAAATATCAGAACAATTTTGATTGTCGGTTTTGGAAATTAGTGTCCTCTGAAGCTTTTTAATGTAAATATTTTTAACAATTCAAGAAATTCAACGGATATTCCAGAACGGCCAATAAAATAAAAATAAACCCAGCTTTTCTGGACAAGATGGTGCATTCTATTACGTTCACCAAACTTCTATTAGCTTGTTTAAGTGTCTCACAAACCGTGAATATGTGCAGTGGCAGTAGGGGTGAAGATTTAAGCAAATATTTTGCTTCCTCATCCACCCCAATTGATCCAAAATATCCGTGGCGGTCCATTGCAGAGATTTTACTCAAATCCAACTGGAACCCTGGTTCCATTAAAACCACGGTTGGTTTTTAGGTCCATAATTTTTAAACTTTGGCGAATCTGGTGAATTTCATTTTATTTTGTTTCTGCATTCAGCCACAAATGATTGAAATGTACGGATATCCTTGTGAAAGTCATAAAGTGGTTACAGAGGATGGCTATGTGTTGACCTTGCATAGGATACCTCATGGTAGACACGAATTCGGGAGAAGGTCGTGGGGAAAGCCGGCCGTATTTCTACAACATGGACTTTTCCAATCCTCATACGAATGGTTCATGAATAAACCTGAGAATTTATTAGGTGCTGTATAGTAAAACGACCTCCGTAACGTCAATATTATTTAGATAAATTAATAATGATTGCTTATGCTGTATTTTCATTGCGTGAAATAGCTCTTAGACTGGCGGACTCAGGATACGATGTATGGCTAAATAATATTAGAGGTAATAGCTAATTAATGATTTAAAATATACGGGTACCTGATCAAAGTCTAGTCTAATCTAATTCAAACTCTAAAGGCACGTTTTACTCCCGTGAACACGTGCGCCTAACTACAAGAGATAAAGCTTTCTGGCAATTCAGTATGACCGAAGTAGGAAAGTATGACCTTCCGGCTGCCACCGATTACGTTTTGCATCAGACTCAACAATCAAAAATATTTTTTATTGGATGTAAGGCAAAATAAGTTTACCCGTATGCTATGTTTAGCAAAAATTGAATTTATAAACAGATCTTTAAAGTTTAATGTTACGATTGCAGCATCAAAAGGGTGTTCTGAGTTCTGGATAATGATGTCATTTAGACCAGAATATAACGAAAAGTTTCGATTAATGATTGGATTTACCCCGGTGGCATACTTGCAAGATATTTTTGGAATCGTTAGATATGCAGCACCACTTGAAAGATTGGCTTATGTAAGTCCTTAAGATACCATTTTATTAAGTATATTGATGCATAAAATGAGGCTTTGTATTTTTCAGCCGATCGCAAATTGGCTTTTCAGGGGACAAGTATTGCCGCCGATTCTTAGGATCCTATACATTAGCCTATTCACAGTTCTCTGCTCAAATCTGTACCTGGCGGAAACTTTGTGCGTCAACTACATGTTCTTGCAGGTTTAGTTTTTATGCCCTTTTGTAGTTTGAACTTTGAACCAACTATGATGCATACTTCACAATGTCATAAATGATGCAAACTAAAAGTCACATCAGTTGAATTGATTTGTTTTGCTTGCTTGCCATTTTCAGGCTGGATGGAGTCTTCCTCAACAAGAAATGGTATAATCAAAAGTAAAAATCATTACCGTATGCATTCTTGAAGCGAAATCGATTTTTAACATGATGTTTTTCATTTCTTTCCTTCCAGAACCAAATTCCCTTGTTTTTCAGTCATACTCCTGCCCCTGTGTCTGTCCGCACATTGACCCATTTAGGGCAAATGATAAATACTGGAGAGTTTAAAGAATACGATTTTGGGAGAGCCAATAATCTTCTAATATATGGACAACCTTGTCCACCAGTATATCATTTGAATCGGACAACCGTTCCCACCGCACTCATTTACAGCGACTCTACCGACGCTGTTGTCGAAGCTGGTGTAAGAAACTATTTTCATGAGTTACCAATTTTTAAAATCAGAAAAGGAAACGATACTTATGAATTCCCATTTCGGTGCAGGGTGTTCGAAAAATAATTAAGGAGTTGCCAAATGTTGTATTCGCGGGAAGCGTCAATTCCACCTACTGGAATCATTATGATTATCACTTGGCCAAAGAAGTAAATCGACTTGTAAACGACAATGTGCTGCGACTACTGTCGTTATTTTAATAAAAAAAATAATTCTGCTGGACAAAACATTTGGGAGCGTGAATATTAATTAATGAATATTGCGAACTCGAACTATCATCCGGCAATATAGCATTAGACAATACACATAGCAAAAATTCTCATCCCCTTGTCCTTTATTCTATTATTGAGAAAAGTGAGGATATTTTTCCTCCGTTTTAACCATACTTATAACTGTGTAGCTCGTATGTAGCTCAACAAGGAGTTGTCCGAAAAAGGCTTTCGTAGGAAACTCAATAAATACTTAGTCCGTCTGTATTCTGTATTCGTCTCCTTCGACACCCATCTTTACAATAGCAACCTAGGAATGCGAATTGTCTTTTGGATTCGATGAGTTCCTTTTGAAGTATTGCTACCTTTTTTCAAAATGGGATGGAACCGTACATTTTATTCCAATATTTTACAAACGCGCTCTAGGATTATTTTGTTTCACCTGAGGACCCATATACGTGTATTTTATCGCTTGTAAGATCGTAAGCAAAGATCTATCAGTTGCTTGTCTGTCTGATTTCATGCTTTAAACACGGATTTGTTGGACACGCCAAAGGAGTATATCAAACACGTCACACAGGGATAATTTTCAGCAACAGCTTTTGATCTTAGGCCGCACGTCCATTTTCCAGCATCGCCCCTCCGGACCCGCCGTCCAAAACGGCATACTTCAGAGCAATTATCTAACTGAGGTGTTCAAGGAATACTAAAGGTCCTTGTTGGCCTTGGTCAAACTTTTATCTAAGAAAGCTACCTTTTGTTACACTAAAATCCAGAAGAAATTGATCGCTGGATGATTAGAGATTTTATTTTTCTCGTCATATTTTAAAATCACGTAAACGGACAACAACGTTACGATGAGTAAAAATAATGTAAGCATTAAGATTGTTTTACACGGGGGCATTATGTTTAGTCGTACTTTGCCCCTGCACAAGTTTGTATTAAGTCCTCTCCACTGTTATAAACGATTGATGTGCGTACTTATGGTTGAATCTGATAGGATATCCGTTCAGAGTAAAAATAAAACTAGTACGACCATTGGTTGCTTAAATGGTATGTGATTAAATTATGACTATAACTATGATCATTAGATCTTTATTTCAGATTTTCGTGATTTGCGTTACGTGAGAAATAAGTGAAACATTTAGAAGGAAATGTAAACCATAGCTTTGCCTTCTCATAGATACTATCATACAAATCCATGATTTAGAAAAAGAAGACGAAAACCAGAATGAATAATAATTTCATTCAGAATTTTGGCCAAATATTTTGAGGGCATGAATATTAATTAATGAATATTCTGAGCATTGGTCTAAGCAAAACTGGTTTGGCTCAACATTAAAAATCCTCATGCCTCTGTCTTCCAATCCTTTCAAAACGTTCAAGATTTTTTCCCTCCATCTTCTCCATCCATAACTATGTAGCTCTATTAAAAGTTGGCCAAATGGCAGTTGCTCGAAGTCAGCGAATACGCGGCCGAGGCTGTCATATTCCGCTCCTTCTACGTCCATTTTTACAATGTCAATCCAGTAATGCCCATTAGAATTCATATGTTCCTTCAAAGTCTTTAGATTCTTTCTAGTTTTACTTCCCGTGATCCCTAGAGATTTAAAATGCGCCCTAGGACTATTCCTTTTCACCTCTGGTCCCATATGATCTGATGACATATCGTAAGCAAAGATTTGGCAATGAGAAATTTGCAAAATTTCTGCTTCGAATGAGGATTCGCCAGCTACTCCAAAAGAATATACCACGCATGGATAGTTCGATTTTATTGTGTGGTTAGCTAAGGTTTTCAGTCCACATGTCCATTTTCCACCGTCTCCATTCTTGCCAACTCGTTTCTTGTCGGAGCAATGAAAGGAAGGTTTTGTAGAATTCCAAAAGTGCCTTCCCGATTTATTCAAGCTTTGAGAAAAGTCTGTTCGAGGAAAATGGGGCTCTCCTCCTAAAATTGTATATTTATTTAACGAATATAAACGTTTTTGATAATAAACCAAAACATTTTCACTTACTCCAAAATACTGCGCGGAACATGAAAAAAGCAGTAGTTCCTGTGATGAGGATGGTCGAGTAAATTGAAATTGCGTATTTAGAAGTTTTAAATTTGTTCATTTTCATATTTCACGCGCTGATTTGATTTTTTTAATCTTGAGTATATCTTGAAAATTAACTATTATTATAGGTTATACGACATTTTAAACATAGGTAGTTCAATGAATGGCAGATAAATGTCGATACAGATGTGTTAAAAAAATTAAAAAAGGTTTGCTACACGTGAATAATATTGTACCTAAAATTGAGCAATATCCTTTGCAATTGCTATTGAGCGTAACGTTTTTACGCTAGTAAATTAAAGTCTCTCTCAAAGGAAAATGAAAACAATTCAAGGATTTATAATACCTTGGACTGATGATATTGAAAAATGCTGGTGAAATACAAGAACATGATTAATTCTTTGTTCGGTTTTGAACAAAAACTGAAAATTTCGTCACATAATAGCCTCAACCTAAATTGCCTTTCTGTTTGAATAAAATGTATTTAAATGAAACGCTTGGGCTACAACGAGTTCCTTGAGTGATGTTCATGGAATTTTACGCATCAAGTTTTTCCATTTTTTCATGGTCAGACTTTATTTTTATTTTGTCATCTTCCATGTTACACATTATTAATAAATACTTCAGTAACGATTACTGAAATTTTATATTCAATTGTTCTTTCTCCATATAAAAATTTTAGGCATTCCTGTTCACATTCGAAAAAACAGTATTATTATATTTTCAGTAGATATGTGTACATATAAAACACGCAAATGACACAAATATGTAGATCTTTATCTTAAAATATAAATCATTTTCATTTGTCCTGATTAAATAATCGCAGGGCATGTATATTAATCAACGAATACTCTGAACATTCATCTTTGTATAACTCATTTGGTTCGACATTAAAAATTCGAAATCCTCTGTGCTGTAACCCAGTCAAAAGATTGACTATCTGATTTTTCTGTTGTTTCCAGCCCTTCCAAGCATGCAGTTCGATTAGCAGTTGTCCAAATGGTAGTTTTTCAAAATCATTGAATATTTTGTCCATAGTATCGTATTCCGCTCCTTCTACATCCACTTTCAAAATGTCAATCCAGGAATGTCCATTCGCCCCCATGATCTCCTTCAAAGTCATGCAATTTGGAAAATCTGCTTCGCTCGTTCCTTTGATCCCCATACTTTTGAAATGTACTCGAGGGTTATTGTTCTCAACTTCTGGGCCCATTTTCTTGGTAGTGGGATCATATGCAAATATTTCGCACTTTGACATTTGCAAAACATCCGCTTCGAATGAAGATTCGCGAGCCACTCCAAATGAGTACACAACACATGGATAGTTTTGTGTAACTGTTAGTTTTGCTAGAGCTAAAAAACCACAAGTCACTTTCCCACCATCACCATCATGACCCACTCGATTTTTTGCCGAGCAATGAAAAGTAGATTTTGTTGCGTCCCAGAATTCCCACCCGATTTTGTCGTACGTTAATGATAAATTAGTTTTAGGATATGAATCACTTGACACATCCTGGTCGACAAACGATTCGAATGAAGATGCACTTTTTCTCCAATGATCTCTAAAGATTGCATTTATAACTAGATAGACTACCAATAGGATAAATGTCAAACAAATCAGGATGGATTGGCGAGGAGACATGTCCTAGTCGTGAAAACAAACCTTTAACTTTCAAGCAAATATGATTATTAAATCTATGCTTTAAAGTGCAACTTTAACTTGAGTAAATACTTCGAATATATTGCAAGAACAACAACGCAAGCATATTTGTCATAGTGTGGTTTGATTGCGCGATTGCACAACAAATTCTTGTGAAACATTTTGTCTTCGTGGAAAAAATGCCAGTGCTCAAAATGCATAAACAGTTTTAATGTTCTATAAAAATTCTCAGATCCACCTTTTACTTTCCATTTTCATGGCTGCGATTTCATTTTTTGGAATAGGATTGTTTAGACTTAGTTCATTTGTTTTGCAGCACTTTGGTTCAGTTCAGTTCAGTTATGCGAGGACAGGTCTCTTAGTTTATGCGATTAATTTATGCAAAATGAATATAAATGAATATAAAATGAATACAGGATAAATATCCTCAACCTCAACCTTTAGTACGGAGCGACATGCTTCCGAGTTTATACACAATAATATGTATCGTTTCATTACAGGTCATGCAGTACGAATTGTCCAGGATTAGCCACGACACGCAAAAACATCTTCATAGTTTTATTCTTCAAAAGACACCATGAATTTAATTTAGATGACATAATAATATATACATTACAATTACTATAAAAACAATTTACTTGTCTGAAAAATCTCGGATTTTGAAATATACATACGTATAAATGCGCTTTCAAAAAATTCAAACGACCAATAAAATCTATAATAGATAGTATTTAAGTAGTCAAAACAGAATAATTATGAATTAGTGGGAATGACTAGTTCGTAAATGTACTTTCTAGACTAAAAACGGATGAGAATCGTCAAAATACTGTCCAGGTCTAGAATAATCATAATAGCTAGACCCACGCTCTGATTCAGAAACACCTCCATTCGAATTATTTCCAACAGAACTAGATTCTTCATCGTCACCATTCGATTTCAAAATTAACTGTGCAGGTGGAGATAAGTCCTCTTCTTCTTCTGTTAAGTCTAATAAATTGTGATGATGAGTAGGTGTAATAGATAATTGATCTTCTGTTGACGTAAGTAAATCAACATTTGAGACGTCGTTTCTGCGCTTGGCATCTTCAGCGATCGATGATAACAGATCAAAATAGCTTTCAGTTTCACTCTGCATGTTACTGCCACTAGTATCCGTACCTTCTGGCCGATTTTCGATTTCCACCTCAACATTGATGAGCTGCTCTTCACTTATTTCTGGAAGAGCACGGCATACTTTTTTCATCGCGTCCTTTCGTGCTGGTTCATTTGCAGGTATATTGTTACCATTACTTTGGGCGTCGTATAATTCGCTTTCCAAGGTTTGACTGAGTGAGGTCGCTCGGCGCCGATACATGGGCTCGGGGTAGTTCAAAAGCTCAGGATCCATCCCAAGGATTCTGTAGAGTTTTATGGCGGGCAGAAAGATTTCGCCAGAGACAGGATCTTTGCTCTATAAATTGAATTAGCCATTTCTCACATTATAAATTAGGATGCGAAAAATGAAAATAGTTAATTCGTGATATCTTGTTAGGGTGAAAAAAACAGACCTTAATGAAGGAAATTGTGAAGGGCTTTTTTTTACACTTCTTAAAAAGTCCCTCTATTTTCGATCCGTAAAAATGTCTCACGGGCACCCCGTTAAACTCGTCTAAAATGTCACCAACTTCTATCTTCTCCGACTAAAATGGGTTCAATAAAATGTAGGTCAACCTTATTGAGTATGTTAACGTTCACGGAAATACCACATTAAAGTTAGGCATTGAAGTGTATCGTTCTTACGAATTCCGCAGCAACGCTATGCTCCAAAATTCTCACGACCACTGCATACCCCATCGGGAATCCCAAAGTTAACCCAAGCTTATCGCATGGCACAAGCTCCGTCTTAAAAATTTTTGGAATTTGCCACGACTCATCCAAGAAAGATGCGTTCTTGAGATCAAAGTCAAAATCATAATGACTTAGCTGAAGTAGTAGGGATAAAAATATTTGTGAAAGGATTTCGTGTCCAAGGACGGATGAATTCGGATTAAAATTCACTCTCAAATTTAAGTCGGAGTAATCTTGATTATCGACATGGAACTGTACAGGAGTGTGGAGACATTTTCTCTTGAGACAGTGTCGTATCAGAAGCCGTGTCTTTCCAATGTTGGTCCTAGTCTTGCGTTCGCTCATTATGTCATCAAAAGCTCCTCGGAAGGTGAGAGGAAGAATTCTGTTGTATTTTCGAACGAGTTGGTGAAACCACTGGAAGCAGTCAGTTCTCCATGGGGTGAACCCGTCATGTCGTATAAGTCCTTTCTGGAATATTGCTTCAAGTGAGTGGCATATCGAGAATACTGCTTCGTCATCGTCCGTATATGGTCCGGACCCTGAGGCCGCCAACGTTCCTATGTGACCTTTGGGGTCAAGTTACGTAAACTAATTAAAATCTACTACGCTCAATATAAACAATTATAAGAGACTTTAAAATCATACCTTTAAGCTCTTTAAGCAGTGGATCGCTTAGAGTCATTGTATCAGAAGTATTCTGCTTCACTTTTTGTTATTAAAAAATGTTTCCAGCCAAGCCATCGATTAAGAATTATTAAGTACAATTATCTTGTGTAGATTTGTTGTATTTATTTTAATGCAATTTTTTTTACAAAAAGTCCTTGTAGTTTAATATCATACTTTTCGCTAGTGGCGATATAATCGCCAATGCGTCCAAAATTCTCATAGTCGCAAAGATTTCAAAGTACTAGTAAAATAACTCAAAAGGATCGACGAGAACTAATTACAATTTAAACACATGCGTGGCAATTTTGTGTTTTCGTTGATAGTGATTAAATGGGACCGGGTCTAACCTTGTGCGTAGAAGAGTTGCAATTTGCAATATGAAACGGAAGGACAATAAGTACATAATATGTAATAGCACGTAATAGTAATATAATAATACTACAGGCTACTATGCTGAATCTCGTTGAATGTATGGTACGTGCTTAGGCACGCAAAAATAAAAAATGCCGATCTATTTTTGACTAAATTTGGAATTATTTCCCTCTATTATCATTATCTCGCTACATATATTGAATTCCCTTCATACGGTTTCATCATATTAATAAACGGATGTGGATTTTAATTATTACCACATAGAGTACGGCTAATGGCCTTTCAACCTTTTTAGTTGTTGCATAAAAAACTCCATGAATATGACTACATGAAGTTCCTATCATTGCATTATACCGACATATTATGTACATCGCGCTTCTTTCCCGTAGTATTTATAAAAACGAAAGATGCTTTTGCAGTGGCTTTGCGAGGAATACAGAAAAAAGAAAATCAATATAAATACTGCCGAGTCTTGGAACAAGGAAGCACTCCTATAGTCGAGTCCATAGTCCATGTCGAGTACTACCTAGGAGTATATACTAAATCTTTGTATACTCCTTTCTGCCTTTGAAAATATAAAAATGGAAAGCCAAGCAGTCTGTTAAAAG
>JAHZNI010003821.1:0-11849 GCA_027744415.1 Seira ritae | reverse complement strand
ACATTTGCGGGACACCCCAAAGGTCCTGTAAAGTGCGTGACAAAGGTCTTACAATCGGAATTTTTGCGCTACGTCTGAAATGGATCGTCCCTAAAATTCAAGAAGCAATGAATGTTTCCTCTCATGAGATTACTTCCACTATCATCCAGTACACTCCGAATTCCAGATGTACCGTACTTAGTACATAAAGGCAAAAACCGTAGTCTGTAGCGAGAAACCCTGTCTTCCTCTGCCTTTGCTATTTGAGTATTTTTTATAAATGATTGAATTTGATCAAGGAAACCAAGTTCTAAGTACAAGTCAGTTTTTACGGTTGTCTATCATTTTGTATCCACTGCCTGTCCTGCATCTTTTGTGGTAGTGAGGAATACATAAGCCTTCAGGAACGGACTAAATCTTGTTGTTTTAAAGGATACTCTTTAGATCGTTTAAATTCCTGGCTTTCTTTTGTCAACCTTCGTCAATCCCGTTGTCATTCTAACTGCCACAGGGAAATCGACTTTTTCACTGTATTTCTCTTGCTGATAAATTGCGGATAACAAAACAAAGCAAAGTACACGCCTCGAAGCGTCTTCAAGCTATTAGTTGACAATAAGCTCCCAAATGTTCCCAGCAATATAAATTTAGATAGACAAATGCGTTTTAGCATTTAAGCTTTCACCAACTTTCTCCAATCCCTAAGCATGCGTTGTTGAGAGAATGCTGAAAAGTAGACTATTGTATGTCTATTTAATTCATCTCTATCCACATTTACAACTGTTGATGTTTTTTGATTCACTCCCTACACTTCGTATTTATCAAAGGCAACTTTTGTGCTCGATATCATGATCTTACTTTACTACTTCATAAATCCAATTAACATACGAAAGTTTTGCTGGATAAGCAAAATACAGCGGATAGGCAATACTTACAATGACCACCCAGAGGACCAGTACATTCCCGACAACAGCAATAGCAGATATAGTCCCATATAAAATGGAGAGCAGAATGACTAAGTAGATTGGCACGTCGTACAAGCCAGACGGCTCCGTGCCACTTTCGTATTCATCGTGGCTGTTCATGCTGCCTTTCCAGTATTCCGTATCGTTGATATCACCAAGAAGACTGGAATTCCACCAGGGGTTATCCGAGACGTTTGGTGGCGTCTCACGTCCGTCATTCACATCACTATAGTTCTCAACATCGTATGAAGGCATGGAAAATGGGTGTGAAGTGGAGGTGACAGCTAGACCTGCGGGAACAGTTTTTGTCGGTGTAGCTCCAACGATCTGCACTTTTGTGGACAACAGTGCCAATATGATGAAGGGTATAATGCCTTTCATCGCAACTGTTACTTGCTTTTTTCGATTACGCTCCATAGCTGAGTGTTTTCCTGTTTTCTTTTCTTCAAAAGTGTCCTTTCCATCAGAAAATCTTGACTTAAGAAAGCTTTGCGGTTCATGAAATGCTCGGTCTTGAAAGCTCTTACGAGTTGTCTTTGCATTTCCCCTCTGGAGATGTAACATGCATGACCCATCGCCCATCTTTCCGTTTAAGCAAAAAGTCTGAAAGATTGACAGAATGTCTCGAGGTACAATTAATTAATAAAAGCAAATGTCTGATTTCTGGAGAGAGTTTGGTATATTTTCGTAGAGAATAAAAGAATGCCTTGAGGATAAGAGAGTAAAATAGGGACAGAGTTAATATAGGCACAGGCACATACATGCACTTTATTTTTCAATCTTTCGTCCATATTTTTCGTTCTAGCCTGTCGAAAAAATCTTCAGCAATAATTTACTTACTGTCGTTTAGGATTTTTCACAGGGAAATTAATTACCTATCGAGTTGTTAATTGTTTAGATTCGATCCATTCTCAAAATTAAAAAATACGTTCTAGCATTATAGAAGGGAGGATTGAGTTTTCCCAAATGAATTAAATTAAATTTCGTCTCACGCAAAGTGACTTATTTTTACTGTCAAAACGTTCTTACAACACTGCAGCTCTGATCATGACACGATAGATTGATCTCATCTCAAGAAAACTTTTCAACCTTCCCTTTTGGTTCGGTCCATTGGTTTATCGGTTTTTAATCGGTTCTCCGCGCACTTAGTCTGATTGGATTCTAAAATTTTGATGAGTTTCATTGACCACGATTAAAAGTTTTTAACGACACACATGTAAAACTTTTAAATTAACACTATTAAATATTTTGATGTAATTTTAGTCGCTGTCTAAGATGTAACTTTCAATTAACTTAAGTCAATTTGGAAAAATAATTGTCATCGTTTTTCTCATAAGATAAACACTTGAAACTTTTGGGGGGAAATGATTCGAAAACGTTTCCCAGTTTTGCTTTACACAATAATAACTATATGTATCGACTCGACTTTACCTTCTACTCAAATCTAAATTTTGCGACTGAAGCAATACGATTTTGATAAAAAAATAAATAGATTGATTTCCTGGAGACAGCCATAATTAAAAATTTTTCAATCACTTCATCAAAATTTAAATTAAACAAAACGTAATGCCAGACCAGATGATGCTATACATTTTCTCTTGTTTCTTGGAATGATGTGTTTTTACGGTGAGCTCAGTTTTATTTTCATCATTACATTGATTCAATTTTTCTCTAAACGAGCCTCGTCTTTTCTCCTTTGTTTTTTTTCGGACCACTACGAGGAAAGGGCATATTGCATTCCTCTTATTACTCGATTCCGCTGGTTGTTGGTCGCAAAAGTGGAAGCCAGATTTACTTCAACAAACTTGAAAACTAAAAGCACTGAGTCACGTTGAGTGAATGGATTTTGCTTTTCTGGAAAATACAGAGAGATGCTGTAGGGGTAACCTGCAACTTATCTCGCGGAGCTGCTCGCTGGTCAATGGAAAATGATGCTACGCAGAACGAAAAAAGCTGTCAGTTAAAAGGTTCAGACTTGTGCTTCGATCTTTCTCTGCTTTCTCGTCTCGAGCTGAGATGGTAAACAGATTTAGGAGGACTCCTTCGCGCTTCTGACTGAATTCAGGGAGAAAACTACTGTAGTCTTCTCTTCATCTTGCGGCACAGCTTGTACGCACATGAAAGGCAAGGGCAAAAAATGACTGCGAAAGCTAATATCCATGCACAAACCGTGACGCTCATTACAAAACGTAACTTCACTTTTGATACTCCAACAGCGAGAATGAAAAGGAATCTATGCGTATAGCAGCTTTCTCTCTTTTTAGGCTACCAATTCTTTCAGTCATTTTCTTCGTTTCATTTTTCTCTTGTCTTGCGATGGCCTCTTGGCTCAGCTCAGACGTAATTGTATTTCGTATCATGTGCCATTTATGAAGTGTGAAAATGCATAAGATTAAGATGTATTTAGCCGAGCCTGAATAATTCGACACGTTTGGCGAACAATTCAGATCACGTCACATAGGTAGATATAAAAATGGAACATATTTTTTTTGATTTCAGAGAATATGTACCGGCTGCAATTCATTAGAAAATCTGCTTGTGACGATGAGGAGGGAACTATTTAAAAAAACAATGCTTACACCTACATGAATTCATAATAATTTTCCAGTTCTTTTGAGTAATTGAGTATTATCTAATTTAACGATGTAAGTTTTATTTTAACACAAGAAAAATGCCTTAGCAGCTACGAAATTCTGCTTCGTGTACCTTAACTCCAAAGTTTGAGGACATGTTTTAGCCTGAAAAAGTCCCGAAAATATAGTACACATCCATTAACAATTCGTCATTTTACTTACGTTTCTTGACGGTACGTCAGTCAAAAGACACCCGCGCTGCTTTCATTTTGTTAAAATCATCAAATTCCTTCATCCTTCGTGGAGAGGTTACAGAGAAGTCATTTCCACCATCGATCCACCCTTTTTCTCATTCAGTGGAAAACACTCTTGAAATTACGCGGCTACGAGAGCGACTGGCGACTGCAACCACTAAACTCCTCACACTGTAGTCTATTTCTTTTTTCTCTGCAATTTTCGAAATAACGACCGGCGCGATAAGAGCTTCAGAGTTCAAAATTTTTCAAAACTTCTTTTACCAATCAAAAGCTGAGCTCCTTGAAATTCATAAGTTTGATTTTCAGAAAAATCGGGCAAATCATTCGGCAGTTACTGGTAAAAGAGGGTGACCTCTTTCTCCCATTTAAAATACATGGAACAATTTTTTAAATGCTGAGCTGAAATGGTTGTCGAGTCATGCAAAAAGAGGCAGACAGTGAACTTTTTGATTCTGAAGGCTCCAATCAATGTTTCAATTACGTCAAGTCGAAAATATCAAAATTAAAAAAAAAATTCCCAGCTTTCTGGACCAAGCTTCCGATCGGAAAAACATTTTAAATTTCAAATTTTTCCGCTTTTTTAATTCTGAAGATTTAAAGTGAATGCAAGCAATTGAACGATGGCAAGAGAGCCCGTCCTCCGAAAGGGTGAATAAAAATATGAAAGCTTATCTCGGGAACGGAATACGATGTTAGGATGCAGTTTTTTCTACTTGTTTCTTATTCTAAAATCTTGTTGGTGGGATTGTGGGTAAGTGACCGTAGTTATGCTTCCGCATGCGCTTTTTGGCATCATGGTAAAAAATCTTCCATAAATTTATCAGGATCGTCCGCATTCTGAGAGTCTCTGCCTCCTCAACTCACCACCGATCCCAAGACAAAAATTGTGTGGCATCATAAATGCTTTCGCATATGCGCGGATATTCGCAGCCGTTTTAGATATTTAGTCATTATATACATGGGCTAGCCAATATGTATACTGGCTAGTCATTATATATACGGGCTAGTCATTATGCATAATGGCTACACATAGCGGATAAGGTTTTCGCACGAAGTCTATTGAATTTCTGCCCAAGTCGACCTATAGGTTAAAAGTTATTCAAGGCAAAAGTTCACAAGAGTGTGAAAGGAAATTTTGTCACACATGACAACCAAGACAGATTTGTACAAATTATTTTTCCGCGTGAATAAGAACGGATCTATGGAATTTCTAATCAATTTTTTCCATATTATGAACTTTGAAATTACAATTTCTCCATATATTACAATCAACAAATACAAAACAGTTTACTAAAATACTCCTCGGCAAAATACCTTAATTCATTACAAATGAAAAAAAATATTGTAATTAGTTCAATCATTCTTTGTTAACCATTTACTAAAATGGATTTAGAAGATTTTGATATTTTGCAGGCAAACCCCCTACTTTTGGATTCGTGCGTGCGACCCTACTTTGTAATTTTGAAATTTTGGTCACCCTAGGTATTACGCATTGTTTAATTTACATTAAAAGATGCATTACAATTTTTTTATATGCACCTGTTTCCAAAACGGCCAGTTTATGCCAGGAAGTATACATACTGACTAGCCAGTATACATATTGACTAGCCATTATGCATAATGACTAGCCCGTGTATATACTAACTAGCCAGTATACATATCGGCTAGCCCATGTATATAATGGCTAAATATCTAAAACGGCTGCGACAATGCCACAAAATTTTCGTCGAGTTGGTGAGTTGAGGAGGCGGAGCCTCTGAGAGTGCAGACGATCCTGACAAATTTATGGAAGATTTTTTTCCATGCTGCCAAAAAGCGCATGCGGAAGCATAACTACGGTCACTTTCCCAAAATCCCACCATCTTGTTTCGTCTCCTTTTAAATCCTTCCACTTCTTATTTTCAAACTAATAGCTTTAATATCAACATCATTTCTTGATGTTGAGCTGGCATTGTTGCCATTACTCCAGCATATTTAATAATCTGGAAATTTTAATGAAAAGTGCTGTGAAATATGAAGCAACAGTTTTACTACCTTATCCCAACAACACTGCATACTTTAATGTATTCTTGTAGTTTGTCCCGTTTGTACTTCCCGTCCAGTGAAAGCTATGGTTATGAGCTTTCACCTGCTACAAACTTCTTCCTTTCTGATTTTATTGTGATACCGCATGCTTTCTAATCTGTCTCCAACAGACTGTAAAGTTTAGGGAAAACGAAGAAAAATCATGTTTTAATGTGGAATTCATATTATTTATTATACTGTGCTATTTTTCTCTCTACCCTCACTTTCTTTCTTCAGTTCAAGTCATTTTTGTGGTTAAAAGTTTTTAGAAGACACCAGGTTTGCTGGCCAGATTCGGGTACGTATTACACGACGCACTGACGAAAACTCTTACAAAAATATGTTGAATAAATGCATATTTCCATAGAGTCGGCTCCAAGTATAATGCCTCATCGCTCCTTGAATAATATAAGAGAAGTCTCCGCTCCGATGGTTCAGTTCGCTGCACACCATCTAAAGTCCAGAATATTTTTATAAGTTCTCTTAGCATTTGGTCTGGTCCCACACAATTGTACTTGAGAGAACAATAGATTTTAAATCCCGTAGAGAAGACTAACCAGATATATATGGCATGAAAAATTATCCCAGAAAAGGTTCTTGATTTAGCCTTTAAGTGGGATTTGACCTTGTAACGCTGAAATATAGCTTAACGTAGACATCATACTAGTTTTCGTAAATTATAATTATAAACAGAAACTACAGAATCAAAACCACCCACAGGAAAGGCTAGTTAAATAAGAATTTTAGAGTAGATTATTGTGCAACAATCTTGCTGTAATGCTGTGAATGCTCATACATTTTGCCTAATTTGTCTTCAAACTGCATTTAAAGCAAAAATTTGTAGTTAATTGAATGCCATTTGCGCGTTTTTTAAATTTCAGCTTTTTAAAACTCAATTTGCGATACCACGTATATGGAAAAATCACATATAAAAATTTTGGGCAATACCTGAAACTTCAAACGAACAAAAGTTTAATTTTGAATGAACGCGAGCGAGCGCGAAGGAAAAATTGTACATGAATGTGAGCGTGAGAGAGCATAAGAGAAAAAAATGCTACTGAGCGCAAGCGAGCCCTATGTTTTTTCAAATTGTGAGCGGAGCGCAGTGATGTTTGATGACTTGTTGGCTTTTGAAGACTTGTTGATAAAACCTGGCACTAACAATTTTTTATTCTTTTTTAAAAAATTAAAATTTGATATCATTGATAAATATGCACCTACGGCTGCCTGAGAAAAAAAATTAAAAAAAGGAAAAACTTTAATGGAAACGGTTTAATGTAACGGAAATGATGTAACGGTTTAATGTATCGAAACTTTTTTTCTGACAGAAGTCAGTTTTCGAACAAACGAAAAAACCCAGGAAAGCCGAATACCAAATGGAAATACACGAGAACAAGAGGAAAAAGAAAATATCTTTATGACATCAATATTAGTACTTCTAGTTTGGTATTGCTCACCGCACCTAATAAAGTGATTTAACTTTAATGGCCTTTTACAGTTGATAAGAAAGAAACTTCTAACACGATATTATGCATTTTATATTTTGGCTACAAAGCAGTTAGTTACCTAAACAATAACACCCTTGTTTGCCCTTGAATCAAAGACTATTTCATTTCAATATTTCATAAAGACTTCTAAAGCTAAACTCATAAATATGAATTTTCTGCTAATTGTTATTAATTACATGTAGTTGTGGATGTTTCAAGTTTCTTTTTGCTATCGCATGCAAATCAACGAATCCATTTTCGCTCTTGTGCGCCGCGCTCACTAAAGTACCTTTTCTTTTACAACATTCTCAAACTACCGCCTCATTTGCATTTGTTCAAAGCACAATCTTTGTCAAACCCTCCTTTGATCGTGCAGAGATAAAAGATAAATTTGCGATAGTGATAACTGATTGTAGTACATATTTAGGTAAGTGCTAAGGCTCTTTCCGCTTTTAGTTACGTGCATAGATTAGACAGATATTATGACGACTACAGAATGCACGCTTTTTTATCATTGATAATTTATTCCATTAAATTACACACATAATTCAGAGACGATTATCACAATGACACGAAAGTAATGTGCAAATGTGTAATTTGATAGAGTTGTTCAAAATAATGAACGCATCCCAGCAGACAGAACAACTACATTCCTTACTTCTCCAAGATACCAGTTTTGATGTTAGACTCTGATTTCTAGTCATGGAATGAAGCACATATTTAGGCATGCGACATCAAATGATAGAGTACGTTTGAAGTTACAACTGTAAAGAGAACTGTTTTCCAAAAGCAAACACACAAACGGCTCCGAGAAGAGGAACGAAACTAACAATGTTGAGTGTATTGTGTAAACATATCATATATCAGTTTAACTTTCCCTTTCAAGCTATTTATCTGACATTTTTGTTGTACCTTTATTTCGTAGCTCATACGCAAATGAATTGAAATTAAATGTCAAATTTCGTTTTGAAAATTTCTAGAAATAAAGGAAAAATCAATCAATTTTTTTATCAAGAGTGAACATCAAGAAATTATTTCTTAGAATATTCCACGAGCTTCTTAAGTATTTACTTTCACTTGCTTTTGGCCATTTAGTTATCTCCTATTGCGAAGGAATTATTTTTAAGCATTTTCTAAGGTAAAAGATATGAACAAGAAAAGTGCAGTGGACCACTAGTAAACTGTTGTCTTGTCTTAAATCATCGTCTGAACTTTCACATCTGGTATCTAAAATAACATGTCGGTCGTTTAGTCCGTAGGTGTTGTGCTTCATTAACTTCAGTGATACTAGTCTGCTAGCTTGTAGTATTTTACTGTCCATCAAATTCATCGTTATTAGCACTTGACGTACATTATTCATCACCATGTTAACAATAGTTTGCTGATGGAAATGGAAACCATTCAAAGAGATCTTCTAGCCGCATTTGTCGAGACATTTTTTCGTAATTTTTTCATTGTTCCGGAACAAAACACACATGAACATATGTATTACATTCCGGTGTATTGTGTAATTGGTATCGAGACGAGACAGCCTTTATGTTAAGTAATAGTAATAAGTAATATTCCATTCATTCACTTCTGCTACTATTGTGGTTGTCTACACTGTAGTAATATTGTTTGTCTTGTATCACCTCCAAAAATCTGCCAAATTATGTGATCGAATCACTGGTTACGAATTACGAATATTGATTCCGAAGTTAAAATTTTGTCTCGCTTCTCTCTGTAATTGGAAGAACACAGATTTTATGCATTTCAGGCTTCATAATATATGTATGCATAACACGAAGTCAGGGATTATCACAATTTGGAAAAAGGGGACCATATACACAATACTGTGTCGATTTAAATAAAGTTACTAGTTTTCCTTTTTGATGCACTCGTAAGGTAAGTAACTCCCATTGACATTTCATTTATCGTATCGTAAGTGTTGAATAAATACATAATCAAATCAGCAACTTCAATTTTATAGTGTAAGGTTGTTCTGTAAGAAAACTGGAGGCAAAAAATGGCGTGCAGAGGATTTAGAACACGTGCTTATGATTTGAACGGCTACAGAATGTTTTTGAAAATTGAAAATGAGTCATCCAAGAATGAACATGAACTTACAAAAATAAAATTTCAATTTTTTTTCTCTGCCGACACCTCTTAAACAGCGTGCTATGCAACGAAATGAAAAAAATGCATCCCTAATAATAATAAAGTTAGACTTACCCTTCTGAAGTCCATGAAAATGATGATGTTATATAGTGTGGGCAGTCATTATAAGAATTTATTTTCAAAAAAGCAAATGATTTTTATGGGGTACATACAACTTTTGTTGTATAATCTCTAAGTTTATAATAGGTATGCATATTTATTCATGTATGTACTCATGTTAACATAGGTTTATTATAAAATATTTCAAATTGAACTAAAGCTAATGTTAAGATAAAAAGGTCTTTTAAAAGTATAGTACATTTATCAGAAGATACGATAAAAATGAAAGCAAAATTTGAACAATGGTCATTTAGTCAGCAAATTAAATTTGGATTTTATTTTCCTCAGACTAAGGAAGTACATTTCATTCATTCAAAGTAAAGTGACTGTGACTAGAACTGGACTGTCACGTAAAAGTAGTATACGATCTAGATATTTTAGATGGTGATTAAGTTTTAAAATTATTTTCTGATTTCCTTGCATAACAAGCCTATTTATTCTACTACTGATTTACCTTTGTGAGATATGATTGCATTCAGATTACATTGCTTTGGTTTTGGTATTCATTCTATTATGCTGTGTAATGCCTTCAGATAATCCGCTCGTTATTAATTACGAGCCAAAACTCACAGATCAGAATCCTATACTCTTATAACGGGGTTTACAATTCCATAATGCTGACTAGTTCGAGCTCACGAATTATTTTATGGTAAAACACAATACCCTGTTTCGAATAATTACTCTGGGATAGCATTTAAACGGGAAACTATATACAGGTGTACCTGTAATGCTGAAGACGAAGTGGAATAACTATAAATATGTAGTATAAATTTATGCATACAGAAAATCTCTCAAAATGCTAGATTAAGTAGATAATTGAAAATCCATACGAGTTTACTTTACATTGAAGATTCCTTTCGCACATTTCTCGCCAACTCATTTCCGTTCAAGACATCGGTCTTTGGTTGATGGTAGTTCATGGAGTTCCGAGCAACTGCAGTCGCAGTCGGTTCGTGCATTTCCGCTTGGATTGCATCTAGCGCCGTGGTTGCATTCAGTTTGTTTGTTTGAGTGATGCCAGGACATTTGGATTCCTGAGATTCCTCACTTATGAGGCGTGAAGCACGTAGACTTTGCACTCCAGATCGCATGCGTGAACGTTTTGCAGAAGAAGTTACTCGTGACTGAAAATATTTTGTGTATGGTTGTTATCAGTTAAAGAGTTACAATAGGGGAGAGCATATTTTTATTGAAATCTTACGCAAAATACCGTTTCTAAATCCGAAACTTCAGAACCGTAACCATCCTCATCGCTTCTTCGGCGTAAGCAAGGAAGTTTAGCTTTGAATTCTGCTTGGAACTTATCCTTAATTAATCAACAGAAAACTTATAAAGTGTTACCATTTTATAAAAAGTTAAAGCAGCTATAATTATTGATAATCAAGAGAAAATATATGTCTAGCAAGATTGTTGACCTTTTTGAAAAACCGTTTTTCAGACAACAAGTGCAATAATTACATAAAGCACATAATAACATGCATACAAAGTTTTCAACAAATAAGAGTGATGAAAATTTGTAAAGTTTGTGAATCGTATTGTGTTTCTAACAAATTCCAGACATTTGTTTCAAAGTACTTTCTCCATGCTAAATGCCTACTTCATGTACAAGACATATTTGATTTCCAAATACTGCTGTGTAGTTCGGAAAATGCAAAATCTGTGATGTTTATAGAAACCACGTGTTCTTCTATAAATACAACGTGTTGAGAACAAGTTTGTTTTTACTCTATCCCCTTGGTTTTTACTACAAATGGAAACATGCTTGTAACAATGCAGAAATAAATCTGTTTCATTTTTATCAAAACGGTACTTACTTGTTTGTAGTTTAAACGAAGCATGAGGTTTCAATTCATAAAGTTTAGGCAATGGAATAAGTTTTTCAATCAGCTCATTTTTGGCGATAGGTTAACCGAAAAATGAAATGTTCGCGTAAATAGTCCATACTCAGTATAATACAATTCAGTATTCAAAAATCAGATGCTTATGCATGACGAGTTTTACGTTTTCCTCAAAGAAAGCAAATTTATCGTATGTTTGCGTTCAAATGAGAACGAAAAAGGGGATCGCCAAATCTTAAACTTCAAAATTTCCGATTTATGATGGAGGAATGCGTTTTCCCCTAAACTAATAGTAAGTAAGTGCAGCATCTGCATACATATAACGTTCTTCAGATCACAAATGGAGAAAGTGATGATCCCTTCCCCGTGTATAAGTATGCCTCCGTGCATTAGAGGTTGAAAGTAGCATAAAGCAAGGAAAGCAGTGAACGGG
>JAHZNI010003820.1:0-20262 GCA_027744415.1 Seira ritae | reverse complement strand
AACATCCTCCTCTCCTATTTATTTTCAAGAGTGGAGAAAAAAAATGATTGCAATCGAGGAATCCCGTGTACTCCACTTGTTATTTTCATCCCAGCGAGAAAAAAAGGAGTATTTTGATAGAGACACATGCAGTCAAACATGTTCTTATGACATTTTGCGAGCCGTCGTCGCACAAAAACAAAGTATGACCGAAATAGCCGAGATGGAACATCTGAAGATATTTTCTTATTTTGAAAAATCTTTTTAAGTTTAGCTTGCTCGTCAACAAGAGCCGGTGGGATATGCGCACACTATAATACGGTTGTGTATTATCATTGCTGTTGCAAGCAACCAAATGATTTGCAAGGAATTAATGTTGACATTGTATACCGATCAAATGGAATACTAATAGTATTTCAATCTTGTAATGTGGAGTGAGCGAGATACATCAACAACATAATATTTTTATGCATTACATCATTGCCATTTGCCAGGGAGGAAATATGAAAGTGAAAGAGTGAGTCAAGTGCCTCCTCTTTGTGGGAATGGGTGAAGAATGGCGCAAAATTCACGTTGCGTGAAGAAAATATTCTACCCTTTTCCCAAACTCCTTTTTTTCCCATGAAAGGCCTGTATTAATTTCTGCAATCCAATATAAAGTTTTTTTTTATTATTTGTATTCCACGTGAAAAGTTTCGAAAGGAAATTCATTTCCAAGATACATACATACTTACACATGCATACACATTCAATTCCCCTTGAAAGAAGAGCCTTATTTAAAAAGAAGCATCTTTTCATTCGTGAGGTTGACGTCTGAAGAAGTAAAACAACAAGCTGTGTAGTACACTTATTATTACGAGATGAAATGAAATTGACTCGGAGAAGAGGGAAAAAACCCTTGTGGCAAAGGTCTACTCAAAATTCTTGCTCACAGCGACATCCCCATTAGACGCGCAAGGGAAAAGGTATGTATGGCAAGCATGATTTCTACAGGGGGTGTATATGTTCTCCGTGTGATCATGTTGCTTTTCATTAGCTCTAAATAAGGAAAGTCAAAAAAAAATATCAGGTTATGATATGATACTTGATGTTCATGCAAGGAATATGGAATAAAGCTGCTCATCCATTTTCTTTAATTAAATTTCCGGCAATGTTTGCAGTTCCTGAGAAATGTAATCAAACCTGGAGGAAAACTGAGTGGAAATCACGTCTCTTCAGAGGCAAAAAAATTTCCTTATGAAATGTGAAATTAAAGTACATGCGGGTAAACATTATAAAAGAACACTATTGGATTTCTTTTTCGATTCAGAAAATGCATCCTTGAATTGAATTGATTTACCTTCTATACTTATTATAGTGGGACGGCTAAAATTCCGCTAAGTTTGTTAGAATGTACAAAAAATAAAACTCAATACAGGCTTCAATTTTTATTCCAAGGATTTCCATAGCTTCAAAGCCGTCATCTGCTCCATATGGCCACCAAGTAGCTTGTAGTTAGCTCGCTGACAGAAATCATAATCATACATCCTGCACAAATACATACAAATCCAACGATGCTTTTATGTGTCCTCAATCAAAACCAATTTTCGGAGGAAATGGAAAGTCGATAAATAAGTAGAAAACTCATTAAAGTCGCTATTTTTAATTTTTCTCGTGAATTTATCAAAATGCGTCATTTATCCGAAAAAACTTTCACAGAATGAAGAGATCAAAAAGCTTTCCAGAAAAAATTGTAATACCTATTCTTGATTTCAAAAAAATACCCTCCGAAATCATTACAGTCTTTCACAAGAAGTCGTTATCATTGTTTAAAAAAAGGCGTAGGATGGGTTTCTTTCTTTCCAATGTCCCCATTCTATTTTTTTGGACAAAGAGAAAGGAATTGAATTGCGAAGTGAGACGTCAATCAAGTCATGATAATTTCTTGTCTCATGTCTAATGCTTGCAGACAAACCGTCTGCTAATGGAGAGATGCAAACTAGAGACAGGAAGCAGTCTTTGGATGACAACCAGATATCCTGTCTTCATTTAATTTAACCAAACCTGTTTTTCACATTCTCATCTCACTGCTCGTTTCAGACTTCAGACATCTCGGAAAAATACTCCTGATGATCTAAAGCTTTTATGCACATTAATGGAACACGAAGAAAAGGCAACACGGTCTTCTTATCAAAATAGATAATGTCACATTACGATTTTCCTTCAAAAAGCGATAATAATAGGAGACATAACTGGATAATAAGAAAGGAGGAAACCAGGGAGGGGAATGATGCTAAGGATGTCGAATAATTTGCTGATGTGATGATGATAGTGTATAGCTATGCATGCATGTAAGTATGTACATGCATCAAACTTTGTTTCCTCCAGCAGAGCCGTCCTACTCATTTTAAGGGAAATGATAGCCATCAATAGGATTCAATTACAGCTGCTTTTTTATTACAAACAAATTAATGAGCATCTGAATAAGGCACATCTTTTTCCAGGTATTCATGTCGTAAAGGCTGGGAACAATAATTCCGTGAAATCTAATACTTGCCGAAAGACCTGACTTCATTAAGAATGACTTGAAGACAAAATAAAACATCATTGTTCCATCAAACGAACCATGCTTGTTCTGTGAAGAAGAGAGGAGGAGGAGGACGGGGCTAAATGATTGCTTGGGTAATTGCTTTGTAGGAGGAATATGCATCAGAAAATCACCAAGAGTGGGAGAAAGCAGATTTTCTCCATTCTCCTTCTCATCTCGTCCATCTGCGTATCAAATACTTAATGACAGGACAGAAATCGTCAAAACGATTCTTTTAGCGGCAGAGTGTGGCCTAAGTGCATAATACACATGAGCATGAGCTTTGACTTTTACATTGAACTGCTGGAATGTTCTTTTTGCAGTCTGATAATCCTAAAAATGATTTCTTTCATTTAATTCGAAAAAACCCTTTTAAATCGATCGTGCTCATTATATTATCTTTTGGCACATTCAAAAATTTTCTCATTAGTGGAGATGATGGGCGGAACAAATTTCTATTGTCATTTTAATGATCATTGTAAAAAAGCGGTATCTCTCTCGTAACCTGCTCATCCCTCCCAGTTGGGATAAAGACATGTCAGGAATCATAGCTCAGCAAATAATAATCCTTTAAACTCATAATAAAACTCCTGATTCCTTTCCCCTGAAACCAAAGAGAGAAAGAGAGTGAAATTGCTGGAGTTATTGATCTTAATAAAGTATATCTCTTTCGCTGATTATGTGTGTGTGTATGTGGTTCCACAAGGAAGAGGTCAGGAGAAAAATAAGTTTGACGTGGGAAACAATAGGTTTGATCGGGACGGAATGAGAGCCACAATTTCATACTGTTCCGAATTACAGCAAGGGAACCTCTTTCCCAGTTGTCATTTTTTCCCTCTGCGAAAAGAAGGAGCGAAAAAAATTGTCGTTTGGAGAGTCAATCAATCCACCTATATTTTCTCTTTCATTGAGCACGCTATACTCTATTTGAGGGAATGAAATGGGGAGAAAAATATGGTGGCATTGGCACATATTCCATATCATGGCACACAGCCCCATATAAGCTCGGAATGTGGCTGAGATAACAATATATATTGTATTTGGTTCACATGATTTTTTTTGTAGAGAAAATCGACAAGGCCTTATTCCCTTCAGTCAATAAGGTAAAAAGATGCTCTCTTTTTTTACGGCTGCGTATGTATGTATGTGTGTGCGTTCGTGCTCAAGTGGTCGAAGTGAGTGGGCAAAATGGAATCTGATAGAATTTTAAAGAGATTATTTCTTTCGCGAAATAACTTTTAGCGAGGAGCTTGATAGGATGAGAGAGGGGGGAGAGTCTAGAGGGTCATCTTTTTAAAGGATAATATTTCTTGTGAAGAGGAGAAAATATATGCGAGGCAAGAATGAAATAAGGCAGTGAGTAAATGTAGCGTATCCAGGTTTTTCTCTCAAATAAATAAATCTGTTCTGCACGATTTTCATAGAGTAAGTATCAGCCTAAAGAAATTATAAAGTGGGAGAAAATAAGTATAAGGGAATATTTGTTTCCCTTTTTTGTATTTAACTCAAGGCGAAAATAAAGAGGGGGAAAAAGCTCATAACAATATTTCACTTGGATACCAGTACCATGACATACTCTGCTGAAGAAAAGAAACACAAGAAGAGAACTTATTGTATCGACGTTTCACTATTTTCCTCCTGCTTCCGCTTCGTTTTTCCCTCTGAAAATAGAGTGATGAAGATAAGACGAAGGATTGAGGATGGTGATGATGATGATGATGATGATATGAGCTCTCCCTATTTTATTGGCTATAATATTGATAGTATCTCTGGGCAGAAAACAAGAAAATCTTTTTTTTTGCATCCATGGATCTGATCGGCGGAACAAATTTTAAACTTTTATTTCCCAATGAAAATAGAGAATGAGACAGGGAAAAGTATCAATTCATTTCCACTAGCCGACCTAAAAATTAATTGAGACAAGGAAAGACACACGTAGAGAGGCAACGCAGAAAGCAGAGCGATGAGATCAAAATAGAATTAATTTCTTTGTCTTTTTTTTCTCCTTCGTGCTCCACTGATTTTCAGCAGCATGGCTTGTTCTCTGGTGTCATTCATTACAATTGAAAGGAGAGAAATAGATGAAAAATAATATATGTACATACTTACCACTGTCCAAAGTCAAGATGAGAAACTGAAAAATATATTTTATTTGATTTGAGAGGGGAAATGAGAAGTATCGGTCGGTAGTGAAATTTTCTGTTTCGGTTACGAATACAATACACTTGTCACCTCAACACGACATTGTTCACTTGACACAAAGGTAGAGGAGCGGATTCCATTTCTCATGCTTTCCTTTGAACCAAAAATATTCGATTGTGGATTTTGTTTCACTTTTCAGAGAAGACACTCACTCATCTCCTCTTTGCACGCTGTACGCACTCAAGGAAAGAGAAGCTTTTTTGGGGAAACCTGAAAACGAAATCATCCTTCCTTAGGATTCTTTCCTTTGTCTGACTCTGATTATACTTGAGTGCGTTTCTATTATTATTCTTTCTCCTCAGTAGCTGCGGTTCTCTTCTTGTGAAGCAAGTACTCTGGCATCATGTAACAGACATAATGAACACAATGACAACGTGTCACTTGATTCGTCATTATCATATTCGAATTTGCATAGGCTTACGCTGAAAACTTCTCAGATTCCGATACACTTTTACCAATTCGGAATTCGAATTGGAGAATCATTTTATTTGTATAAGAACTCTAGGGAAAAAACCTCTGATTTGTGAGCCAAGACAATTGTGAGAAATGAAAAACCAAGTCAAATAACTTCCAATCTTTTCAACTTGTTGTTGAAGCTACATGAGGAATTTTTTCGCTGAGATAGTTCGTCTTGAAAAAAAAAGATTTCCTGATGTGATTTCTTAGTATCTTTGGTCTTGTCGAATTTACTCATTTCACTCTAGTCAGAATACAATAGATCCGGATGAATTGAAAATTACTGAGTCGTTCGAAATGGAATTTGGAAAATTGAAAAATTAAAAGAGACGCGGAGAAGGTCTTTAACACTGAGACATAAAAATGAAGGAAAAAACTAAAAAAGGGAGAAAAATTAATTTGCCGACTGTGTTGGTGTTCCCCAAGTGATTAATGTGGCATTATGATATCACTTTAAACGAATAACTTTCTCCCTCTCAATGAAAATATCCGAAGGGACCGGAAGGAAAACAAAAGGGGAACTCATTAAAATAGCGATTCACATGATCATTAATGGTGTGATTAGCGGTAGAGATGGTACATTTCGGTTGATTGGAGTGGAACTATTATCATTATCACCGTCATTTCATCAACATTGTTCTCATCTCAGATTTGGAAAGTTTAAGCGTCTTATTGGCCTCCCTACGTACATACATAGGCACATATGTACATTATAATTGTTGATCATAATAGAAAGACAGTGAGGAGCTAGTCATATAAAGTCATCATGTCATGACTAAGACAATACGATGATATGAGTAGACGCTTTTCACGGCAACCTTCACTCTTGTGATTTCACTCCTTCCGCATTTCATTCACTTTCCCTGGATTTTCCTTTTCACGGGAAAAGAGGAAAACCATTTGGAAATTGTCATATTCCGGAAGGACGCGCAACACACGAGAAAATCATATGAGGAGATGGGAGGAACTTTTTCTTCAAACTCAATGTTATTGTTGGCACCGTCAGTTTACCTCTGCTCAAGCATTCCGAAATTTTGTGAATGCAGTCAAGTCAGTCGTCTTCTTCGCACTTGAGTAAACATTCAGGGAAAATGAGTGTATGTGTGTGTGTGTGATGATTTTTTTTATGACAGGCGACGCGGCGCGGTGTGATGGTTCTAGAGGTTGATTGATCATAAAACGATTGTTTTGACTTTTACTAGTGGGGTGCATGAGTTCAATTTTTTTCCCACGATAGTTTTCAGATTCTGTTTTGAAATTTGCATTGCACACAACAAAAATCGCTTAGTTATTATTGTATTGAACACAGGAACCAGAATCCCATCCGTCACTCAAGACACTCGGATCGTAAACAGATTTCTTTTTCACAGAAGCGAATTAAACAAGAATGTATGATTGATTGATAACATTTCAGGCTGATATGAGGAAACAAGTGTAAAAAAGCATCATTGTTTTCTCCCGTACGATTAAGATTGACGGTACACAAACATACACACACACACATGAACGAATAACGAACACAAAGAACACTTAAGACAGAGATATGAGGCAGACAAATATAAATGCGGGGAAATAGGAGCATACAGGTATTTCCAACCCTATCGCATGATCTCTCCCGGGGTTGAAAAGGCAACTCATAAAGAACTTCCTCTTGTTTTCCGGTACTTTCCCCTCTTGATTCTCTGTTTTGGCTGGAAAATGGAAACAAAGTAAAAAAAAGAAAATCGTATGCAATTAGATGTTCTCCTCCTCCTCCTCTTCTCCTTCTTCCTCTCTCTTGTTGACCGTTCCGGTAAAAAATATATTAATATGTTTTGGTAGTAGTGGTATGGATGGTGGTGATGTTGATGATGACTGACGATGATATGGTGACGATATAGTGCCAGGGTTTCAGCATTGGCTTCCGCTCAGTTTCGTAGCGAAATCGCGACTAGGACCAGCCAACACACTTCCAACATTGCACATTCACTTCAGCTGACTCTCTCACGGAGTTGCAGATAAATATGCAATATGAAAAGAGAGAGAGAAAGAGAGTGCGATAGAATGGCATGAATGCCTTGCCTCCTCAACCTCTCCAAATATAAAAAAGCAAGTTTTTAACTGGGAGAGGAAAAAAGGGAAGAGGAAGAGAGAGACTGAGACTCGAGAGATGCAAAAAAAAGTCTTCAGAACATTTGCTCAAGCTTTCTCATTTCCGAGCAGAGCTGCTAAGGGGAGAGAAGTAAAAAAAACTTAGTGGATTCGTTATTTTACCCATCGCTTCCAAAAGTAACAAAAGACGAGGGAAGAGAGGCAAAACGTAAAGGAGGAGAAAATCATTGGTTTCTTCTGCCGTTATGCATGGCTCAACTTCTCAGAGAGAGAGAGCGTTTTTTAGTGTCTTCATAGAGGACCAAGACCAACAACAGGAATGCAATGGGAATGAAAAAAAGAGAGACTGTGTGTGTATGTCTATGCATGCATGTGTGAGTGTGAGCTGCGAGCAAGTTAGTGTGTATTTGTCGTTTTTTCTTCTCTTCTTCTGGTTTGGTTGAATCTGTAGCGTCACAGGGAGAAAAAGAGAAGAGGAACACAAGAGACCATAAAATACTAATAGCGAAGTATTAGTGCTCGATTTTTTCTTCTTTTTCTTGGATTGAATTCTTTTTTTTTCGCGAGGCAATAATAATGGCAAGCGGCATATTGGCACTATTTTTCTGGGTCTTACTCATTTTCTCTATGGGAATAAAAATATATATATATATATATATATATATATATATATAGAAGGTGCTTGGGAAAAAACTCTCCGCACTAGTACTACCACCACCACTACTTGAGTAATAGTTCGGAAGAAGGGAAAAACTCCAATCGTTTTTTCCTCTCTCTCTCTCCCTCCTCACATTTGCTTAGTTGTCCATTATTATTATTATTATTGTGAACATGATATATACACTTGTATTACTACAAACTAATACAAAATATTTTGCATGCATATATGATGATATTCCCTTAAAATGGTTCCATTTTTATTTTGCCAGTAAGAGATTCACAGAGAGAGAGAGTGAAAAAAAAATATTTTAAAAGTTTTCCTCCTTTCAAGTCAAAGGAGAGAGAGTAGGAAAGAAAAAAATTGTCATCAACATCCAACGATCATGAGAAAGAAAAAAGTCGTTGAGTAAACAGCTGCGAAAATCAGAATAATATGCAAAGATGATGATGCCGAATGTTGATGATTATGACGAGCTGGGAGGGGATGATGATATTATAGGAATAACCTCAGCTCGTTCTTTCCCCTTCTTGAAATGCTTTGAAAAGCTTTGAAATCAGGAATTTCAAATTGCGTTTGGGGTTTTAAAGCACAGGCTCTATTCTTTTACTAGTCTGCTTGAAGGAGGAGGAGGAGGCTTTTATTTACATTCGGAATTGCTGCCAGCATTTATAATTTCCTTAATTTAGGGAAAGAATGCTAATTTTCTGTCGTTGCGAAAAATGAGACTTACGCAATAAGACACCGAGGACGACGCGACACCAGGAATAAATTGAGTACTAAAAACTAGGTACTCACATTTCTAATTCGGTGAATGGAGTGAGTGCTGAAATGAGGAATTCCTTTTTTTAAATGCTCTATTCTTTGCAACTTCCTTCAGGAGGAAATCGACAGATGAGGGAAATGGAGTTTTTATTTGGCAGTGCTATACATATATTGCAGACAGGATAATAATGAGGATGATGATAATGCAAAATGATAAGATGCCGCAAGGTATCAAGTTCAGGTGACATGAAGCATTTTATTGTTCTTTTACCAGTCGAAACCGTGTGATATGCATAATATTATGCTCTACACTTTAAAATCATATGCATCTCTGCTTTACAGATGCTTACAGACGAGTCGGAGAGGCGCACCGAAAAAATGCTGCGTTGGAATCGGATAGCGGATATAATATTACGGAGAATGTAAATATGACGGGATTGGATTGGACCCAGTAGGATATCAAAATGGGTTTGTCTTTGGTGACAAAATAGAAGCAAGTGCATTTAAGAACAGATTGAAACGAATACATATCTGCTCTATCTCTCTCTCTCTCGTGAACAAATTTTGATATGAGAAAAAACGGATTGAGAGAGGATAAAAAGGGAGAGGAGAAGAGAAAATCTCAAGTTTTGCAAAAAAAAACATGAATACATACATATATCGCTAGTAATGTATCGGCCTCATAAAGAAACTATTGGAGTGGAGTAAGTAGTGCGACGTGGAGGATAAGGCAAATGCGTACGCAGTGTCTACATTGACTTTATTCCTCAGTTAGATAAAAAAAAGCGTTGGACAAGTGACTCAAGTGAGTGGAGTGCGAGCGTCAACCATACATTTTGATGTTCTCCTAATAACTTTATGGCTTGTGGAGGAACACGGGGAAACACAAGAAGAACAGGAGAGCTGTCTTTAGATTGAATTGAGACCAGACCAGCCTGAATCTGGATGAGCAAAATTTTTGGAGAAAAAAACTAGGGTTAAAAAGTGCATGCATTCTGCTGAAGTAAGACGGATGAAATGAAGGTGGTACATAGTATATTCTGTGGAGATAGTAAGCAGGAGAAAGTACTGTCTGGGAATTGTAATTGGGTACTTCGGAGATTGTGTAGGATTGGCGGAAAAGGTGAGACAATTAGAAGAAAACTAGTAAGAGTAAAACTCCTCCGTACATCCATGTTATAATATAAGGGCTTCTGTCATACTATCGTATAATTAATGAACTTAAAGTGCTCTCTAGAAAAACAACTTTGTCACAAAGAAAAAGTTTGCTTCCAGAGTCCAGGGTGGTGTTGGGAGAAAGACGCTAATTCCTTTCAAGGAAACATAAATTTAGATTTTAATCAGAGTCGAATTTAATAGGAAAATGCTAGAATGAACACTGTATAAAAACGGCGGATACGGATCTTGGAAGTGGAATCAACACAAATTTAATTAGAGAAAGTGAAATTAGTGTTTTCTCATTCATAACGTTTTCATCCATTTGATGATGCAGATGCATAATATTATATATTATCCAGTTTGTCCTGGATCTGATTCCGCGTTTGACACACTTAATGCATTGCATAATAGCTGTTGAGCTGAGTAGAGTGAGAGACAGTGAGCGAGCAATAAATTATACCACACTCAGACGGGGTAAAATGAAAGTTTCCCTTGCAATGGCATGGCATAGCTTGTCACTTAAGTAAGAATTGGCAAGGAGATATAATAGTGCAATTCCCTTCGCAAAATGAGAGAAAGTAAAATCTGAGGATGAAGCGGAGTACAATGCTTCGGAGGGACCGCACTGTCATCTTTTGTTCACGATTCGTTTCATTTTGTGTCTGTAGTCTGTAGTATACAATCCCAGAAAGATGCAAACAAAGTATGGGTTTCAAAAGCTTGGTTTCATATTGGCTGTGTTGTAAAACATATCGTTATGCGCTCTGATTCTAATTTTTTAATAAAATAAAACTGCCTTGTCATTGCATAATCATTAGCAGAATGCATTTCTGAAGGACATAGGTATGTACTGTAATCCAATATTGAAAAATTCAAATAAATTTTGACGCTCGTTTAAAAGCAATTTTTGTTTGACGTATTCAATGTCAACTTCACGAGTTCATTTTTTATTGGTTTCCCTTCTATTACAAATTCACATGTACAAAACAGATCAAATGTTGTTTACTTTTTTATTTTTGTGTTTTGATACAATCATGTTAATACAATTTTTGGTTACCGATGATAGACTGAGAGAAAAAACACAGTTTTTACGTTTTTATATTATGGTCTTGGAGAAAAACGAAATAATTTTTTTTTTTCATTATAAGTAATCCAATATCATCATCGACTGCATTCAAAACGAAGTTTGAAAAGAGGAGTTGTATGCACGCGACACACGACATTCTTTTTTTTATTATTTTTTTGCTACCTATCTATATCGTAAGCTTACAACACACGAAATTCTTACATACAAATTACAGGAAAAAACACCACAGTCCTCTTCTATTAAAATAAAGTTCCTGATACGATGATACACATTATCCTTCATCTCAAAAAAATACAATTGAAATAAAATTATTCCGAAAGTGAATGAAATTGAATGACACTGAAACGCAATGTGAAAAACACAAAACACATTTATTCCGCATTCGTAATATTTATGCTCACAATTCATTCCTATTTTTATCCCTTACGTCTAAAATTATTAACAGCTTTATTATGGTCAAACTTTTTGAATGTCGACTGTTTTTTTTAGCCCGATGATCATTTTTGAAGAATACAACACATGCAATAATGAATACAACTTGAAAGGTGACAAAATTACAAAAAATCGAGTCTTCTGTATCGACTTTTGCATGGAAATACTTACTTCAGAATGAAACCAGTCGGGTAAAGGGAGAGAGAGAGAGGTTTTAGGCAAAGACAATATTGTAGATATACAACTGCCAACGTCCTTGTATATTATATTTTTTGTCTTTCTTAAATTAAAAAGCAGTTTTTAGACTACAAAAAAATAAGAAAAAAAGATAATTATAATATTATGCAGAGTTATTATCATTACAATTAAGTTTAAAAGCGGCAAAAACCAGGGAAGTAAACTGCACGAAAAATACAGGTCTTGAAATAAAATTTTTTGGCTGCAATTTTTTTGAGTGATATTACTGTATTTATGCTTGATATTTTCTTCAAAATGGTTTTAAATACGTTTTTCTCGAAAAAAGGAAACAAAGTCTACTCAAAAGACAAGTGCTTGCTTCAATTTTCAAGCGTCTAACATTTTCAAATAATTTTGTTTGTTCGGCACTTACGAAATAGTTACGTATTTTTTATGTTGAACGTCTAAAGGCAAAGTTAACACTGCGCGGGTTTCGTAATATTTATTTTTTAACTCTTTTTTGATGGAGATGAGGACTTTTTTACCGTTTGAATTGAAATGTGGCGTGGTGTCTACATATTAGAACGTTCATTTTTTTTAAAATTTCTATAGAAAATTTTTTTAAGCTATGACTGGCTGGAATCTTCGATGCCTGAAGTGTTCTTATTTTCTTGAAGACATTTTCTAACGCAAAAAGACGAGGAAATTGTTGTCAATGCATAATAATATGCTCCATTATTCATCACCGTCTCCGTCTTCGCCATCGTCTTCATCTTCTTCCAGCCAGTTCAGCCATTGGTTCACCTGGAAGAGGGCGTTGCCTTTTCCTGGATAATCATCGCGGATATCCTCCTTCCACTTCAAGAATGCATCTTCCTCAATTAGGTCCAGTTCGTAGGTGTTCATGAACCAGCGTAGAAGCATAACTGTAAATCAGAACAAACATCATGTGTGAGTGGGGAAACATTATTAAGTGCAAGTGTTGAAGAAGGTCTATATAAGAATATATTTACCCTTCGGGCATTCAAGAGCGAACCAAGCCGACTGCAAAGAATATATAGCAACAACTTGGAGGTCCACTCTATCCTGAAGGAAGGTGGAAATGACTGGCTTATACTTGAGAAGTAAGGCCTTCTCATTCTCTTTGATTTGCTTCTCGTTTGCCTGGGTTGGATTGCCGTCAATTCCCAATGCCTTCAGTGCCTCCTGAAAGAAAAATATTGTTGATCAGGAAAAATTAAAATCAGAAGATCACACAAATGAGATTGCAATGATTAAGTATGGAACTTACTCCGTTGATATACTTGAAGATGACGGTCATCAACGCATGGATGAAGCCATGTGACGTCTGATATGTCACGTCAACCTGTCCTTTAACCCACTCCAGGAAATCAGTTGGATCAGGATTTACCTACAAGTATTGAAAAGAGGATGAGTAAATCAAATGAAATTTCAGTGTAAACATTAGAGCGTAGATATCCTCACGATAATCTTTATTTACCTGCAAGCGTTTAGCCATTTCAGCTTGGATTCGTAGTAACGGGAATAGGAAAGATAGTTCCCGTTCCTCCAGAATTTCGGACATGCGATCTTTAGTGCGGTCCGTTTTCGGGAGTGTAGTCAACAGATTGACCTTGCTTTCGTCAAACAGCTTGCAGAGTTTGGTTCTTTCCATTGTTTTTCCCATGTGTTGCAAGACCAACAGGAGGAATGGGTAGTGTTTCCCATTCTCTACTAGTTCCGCTATTTCAGCAATCGTCATTTGCCCTTGGCATATTGCACGTCCAGCAAAAGCAGCCACGTAAGATTTGATGCGAGGAATATCTGCTTCCAAGTCACCCATTAGGTCAAGCATAGTACGGAAAGCGTCTTGGAATTGCGACACGCTGATGAACTCTTTCTCAACTAGGTACACAACGAACGAGTATACCGCCTCCCTGTCTGTCTCTAAAGATGACATAAAAATATTTGAGAGTTAATATAGGTTTTTTATGAAAACAAATGAGAAAAGCAGAGATTTCATGAGGTAGAATGTGTAAGCAATCATTTTGTATGATAATTTACCATTATGATCCATAGCTTTGTTCAGGATTGCAACGATAACATCGCAATAAAGCCGTTCTGGTATCTTGAGCTCTTTCATGGCTTCCAGGGCATCTTCCTGGGATTTCTTGTTCAAGAAGTCACGAACAACATCTTCAGCTTTCTTAATGACGTCATCCTTTGATGGCTATAGAAAATAGAAAAATGAAAAAAAAACTGACGTGCGATGCAAACAAGACTGGAGTGTAATTGAAATGTATATTCAATGGAATGAACAATCTTTTCGTTCGACCAAATACAATACATGGTAACCTACGTAATGGTAAGCAATACGTACCTTCTTTTTGCGCTCAAGACTCTTATTTCCAGATTGCATTAATGGGTTCTCAACAGGTGGTGGTGGAGGTGGTTGATTGATGACAGGTGGAGGCAAGACTGCAGTGACGGGTGACTTTCGTGGATCCATGATTGGTGGAACAAATGGAGATGGCTTCATTTGCTGGGGCATCATCTTAATCATGGAGTTTGGTGGAGGTCTAAAAGAGAGCTCCTCATTCTGCATCGGCATGTTAGAAATTGGCATAGGTGGAGCGCCACCAACCATTCCTTGGCTAGCCTGTTGTTGTTTCATGAAGCGAGGGGCCACTGGAGATTTCTCGTAGCCTACTTGATAAACAAAATGAAGGGCCTTGTGAGTAGAGCACAAGTTAAGTGAAAAAAGGATACATGGATGAGATGAGTGAATGGCTTACCGTGGTTGTTCATGTTGTTCTGGTTGTTCCTCATGTTGTGGTGCATGTTCATCTGACCATGGTGACCATCATGATTGTTGTGGTTAATATGATTATGATGCATATTGTTGTGGTTGTGGTAGTGCTTCATGTTGTTTTTGTGCTGTTGGTAGTATGGAGGGTTGTTTGGTTGCATGTTGTTGGGCGGATTGGGAGGGTTGTATCCCCGCATTCCCCCAGCAGGCCTGTAGTTGTTCATCGGAGGTGGAGTGTGGAAGCCGTTCGTTTCCAACGCGAGTGTCTTCTCCCCCGCCGTGATGACTCCCGGACCAGTGCCAAGACTGGTCATCGCGATAGGGACGGGAGCAAACACGTCCTCGAGTCCAGTCCTCTTCTTAGGACCAAAGATTCTGCCGTTGCGCCTTGGATCGATTTGCAAGTAGCGAAAGTCTTCGGTAGGTGATCGCGACCCATCAGATATTCCCAACTCGTCGTGCGCCTCCCTCCGGATTTCCTGAATAGGTTTTGGCGACTCCTTCAGCGAGATAGTTTTCGAGAGCTTTGAAGCTGATCATACATGGCCGAAGCCCGAGCTGATTAACAAATCAATACATTTATTAACATTGTTACATACTATCAAAATAAAAAAGGCTGTAAATTTCGGTGTCAAATAAATACAATACGTACCTCTGTTCGCATACTCATCCTGACACTTATTTAACAGAAGACGGCGGAAAGTTGTAGTGTTATCTGGGTTTGGAGGGTCGAAATTTGGAACTTTCTTCGATAATTTTTTACATAGCTGAGCATACATAGACACGTACTTGGGTTCTTGTAAAGCTTTTTCGAAGATCTAAACACAACAAAACAGAAAAATAAATAAACAACCTCATCCAACTTGAGTTCAAAATAAACAAGCAAAGTCAAATTCCATGTAATTTTGCTGATGATGCTTCTCCCCAACACCAGCCACGCCAGGTCAAAGACACAGTACATAATAATATATTTGTCGTTGTAGCATAACAAAAACTCTTCCCGCTCCCTCACTTACCAGGAGAATAACCCCTTTAAGAAGCACTTGAGAATCTAATCCGATTCGAATCAATTCCTCGGTCAACCTATCGAAGGTCTGAGGGGTGAGTTTGTTGAGAATCCCACGTACCTAAGACAAAAAAATAACAAATTGGTTCAATTTTAAAATTTTCTCCAAGTCAAGCTGTCCTTCCAAAGTAACACGCTTTCCCCAGAGAATGCACACATACACACACGTACACATACACATGTACAGCGTGTAGAGTACATATATGCATGCATGACATCTGCCCATTAGGGAAGGGAAAACCACCTCAATAAATTGTACTGTCAATTGCAAACTCACTTTTCGAAACTTGACATCATCGCTATTTTCTGGAAGTGCATCTCGTCTAATAGCAGAAGGCGGAATCCATCTCTCACTAGCAGTGCTGGATTGGGAACGTATTTCGTCCCTAGAGGGAATAAACAAGAAAGAAAGCGCATTAAGATTTTTTTTCCTCTCCTTTTTACCTTGCCTCCCTCCTCATGTTTAGCCGCGATGATGGCAAGGGAGGCCTGGGTAGCTGAGCTGGGTCAAGAGAAAAGAAGGAAGGAATGCACTACATCGGTTTTCCATTTTCTTTGTTCACTACCTCGTTCATTTTTCTCCTTACTCATTTTCATAGAAAAAAAAGAAAGCACTCTATAAGGAACAGCGTATTTTTTTCTTCTCCGTTCAAAATCAGAAATTATCAGAAACAAGGCAAAATATACATAAGGATTATTTTATACATTATGTAGTGCACGCTGACGACTGCCCAGCTACCATAAGGTTTATCGATTGAATATTCACATATCCAACGAAAAAAATTAGTGAAACGTGTGTGAAAAAAAATATTTTGTTCTGGTTTGTACATGCAGCTTGAGTAGAGACGTCGGATGAGGAAACACAGGAAAAAATAGGAAAAATATTGTCCGATCGATAAAGCACAAAAAGTTGAACTTTTTTTCACAAAAGCTATTATTTTATTATCAGAGGAAACGCCACTCTTTTGCACTAGAGAATGAATGCCTTGGAGTTACTTAGAACCGCTTTCACTTCTGGACAAATAGCACAAGGTTGTAGCTTTTTTTGAAAGGTAGTAGTAGTAGTAGTAGTATGTACTACTGAGAAAAAAATGGAGCAGAGGTTCTCTCGTTCCAAACTTCTCCTGCTCCTTCCACTTCTCCCGTTCAGGAACAACGGAAAACTGTTTTCCTCGTTTTCCTTTTTTTCACTCCCTTACTCACTATTTAGGCTTATGTCAGTCTTACTGGGAGAGAAAAAAAATATATTCTATGAACTTCTGCTTTTCCACGGAATTTATTATGTGACTTTTTTTTTCTCTGTGTAATTTGCAGCATAAGAAGCGTCTCTTTTGTCACAGAGAGAAACGTTCAAATAATATGTTGATGAGCACACCTGCGCAACCACTTTTCAAATTTCCATGCAAATATTCCACACGCACACAAAAAAAATTATGAAAAAAATATATATCTACGTTTATTTAAATAAATTAGGAAAAAAATTATAATTTTTCCGTGCTGGTCAAATGATGATGGTTTCTCTATTCGTCTCTTATTTTTTTGGGATGATTCAATAAGAAGACTCCCTTGTTTAACGGACAGCTACAGCTAAACTAAAAATGTACTCCTCCTCAACGAAAAATGTTACCCTTTTGGTCTCTCGCTTCTTCTATGTGTGTTTTAATGGAAGACTGAGTGTGTATATCGTGTGCATATAATATAATGCTGAGCAAGAAACCAGCTCATCTACCCCTCATGATGAACAAGAGTGGGAAAAATATATATAGTATGTGTATGTATGTATATGTGGGAATTGATGCCGCAGAAGTGATGACCATTACTGTGAAAAATGCATGCATCATCATCATCATGATCGTCATCTCCTTAACTTCATTATCATCATCAGCATAGAATAGAATTCCCTTAAATCTCATACAACAAGAAAAATACTTGTAATGTATTCACTCATCACATCACACTGCGTACCATGTATACGAAGAACGCCCAGCATTATAACTACTATAATATAATACATTTTTCCCCTCGAAAAAAATATCATTAAAAAAGTATGAAAAAAAGGTAGTTGAAAAGTTGAAAAAAACTGGTGAGGAGATGAGGAGTACCTACTCATATTTAGATGCTAACTCATCAACATCAGTGTTTGGTCTTATTCGCCCTTTTTTCATAGGATCCTCATGTATTTTACCAACGTTTAAACGAACGTTTCATCAGTAGTAGCCTCATTGTGAAACGATGATGATGATGGGATGAGTATAAACGAGATAATGAATGACTTGTGATGTGTGATTTAATTCTTCGCCCTGCCTTGCTTCTTGCATGTTGCATTGAAAAGCCTGACCTGTACTCTGTACCATTCGGTTTCAGAGCTTCAGGTGAATCTTCCTATTATATTGAGGCATTGAAATATACCTGAAAAGTTCGAACTACCTAAATATCTGTGTAGGTATGCAAGCAGGCAGGCAGAAAAAGAATGAATGAATTGAAAAAAAATATAGAAGAAAAAAATCGTTTTTCTCCTATATTTTTTTCGCAAAAGTTAGATTGTATGAAACTAGACATGTTGCTGCTACTGCTACTGATGATATGATAGTCAAAAATATTAATATGTAGAACGTTATCATCAATATGTAGAGAGACGATTGAGTCATCATCATCATCATCAGAAATAATTACGAATAAAACTTTTATGCGTCTTTGCATGCAATACATAAGACTAACAGGCCGACTGTATTCTCATTCTCCGAAGGTAAAATTCCATTCGATGTTGGTATTCAGGGTAAAGAGGATTGAAAGCCCCCAAAAATGTTGAAAGACTATGAAAAAGGTAAGCCTTATAAGGGAAAAAAAGCAGAAATATACCGGTGGATTGGTGGTGCCGTGGGTCGACTCATTTGGCTTTGGTGGATGCAATGCAAGGTAAGTAACTGTATAGCAATTAAGATGATGATGGGATAGCTATAGGTAACTGTGCACTAACCAGTATCAATGTTGCAAATACATAGGTAAATTTTAAGATGTGTATGAGCATGAGCCATAAGAGGAAATAAATCTGTGTAAAGCAGGCTAGACAGACATAAATAGATATGTACTTCAAAAAACACCTTGATGTCTAAAGGCTACAGAGTACAGACATTAGAGATACAGTGCAATATATGCATGATGAATGCTTTTTACATGGAGTAAAACGTGATGATGATGTACATGAAGAAATTCGTTTTTCTCCTGATATCGTATTTATCTGATATCTGTTGCCTCATTTTTTTCAGAGAAATCAGCATAAAAATTCCACGAAGGACTAGTATTTTAATGGGTACCAAGTTAGCTAAAAATGGGATGAGGTTTCTTATTACATATATACCTAGTTGGTGAATATTTGTGACACATGGAAATATGTACAGAGTAGGTACTTTTGTCTCAAGGTTTCCAGAAAGTTTCAAGCAAAAATATAAAATAGAATACAGTGTTGGAAGAGGCCCCGAAATTGATTTATGTGCACTGCGACTGCATCATAATGTAAATATTAAACTTGCGTTTAAGTAGATAACGAATGGTAGTTTACAAAGCCATGATGAATGTAGTCCTCTTACTTAAGAAGGAAGAAGCTCATTTATGACTATGACCTTTGAAAAGATGGTCGGCCGGTGCATATGGACTTGTATTTCTACAAGTCTGGCTTTAATGTATTCACAGAATTTGAGAGTTTATGAATTTTTGATGAACGCTAATACTGATTGCGAGTGATGGTGCTTGCTCTCAATTTTTATGGTTTTTTTTCATGAATTTAGGTCGACAGAGTAGATAAAAAACTATTTGAGTAGAATGGGGAATTTGATTGTGATAAAAGCAGCTTAATCATATTTTACATGAGAAATTAAGGACAGTTACGAAAAAATTGTTGGTCTTATGATATGTATGCATGGTTTGCATTACATACAGATTTTGGAGTCACAATAAACCCAGAAAAAAGAGTCAAGGATGTTTATTGTTTTTATTCCGTGGAGTCCCTATAAGAAACGCAATTTCAAATGGAATGTCATGCTATAGGTCTGCGAGAGAGTGAAAAAATACGACATTTTTTACAGAAAAGAAGAAATGAGTTGGAAAAAGGTCAGAAGACTATATCAAAGGAAGTGAGGCAGAAGAAGAAGAGAAGTTGAAGAATAAGAACGAGAGAGTGAACAACATCATAATAATTCCCAGTATCTGTACGTTCTTTCCTTTCCCTTTTTTCAAAGAATGAGAGGAAATGAGAAAAGAAAAAGTTGCAACAACACGCTCTGATCGTATGTATGTAGTATCAACAAAGACGATGGAAGTTTCTCAATGTCTTCTCCTGAACTTTAGGGAGTAGAGGAATGGGGAAAAAGTGGGACATGAGTGTGACTGTGAAACAATATGGAAAAAATCCTGTACAGTTTCTATAGGATAAGGCAGAGAGGGTGGGCTCTCCGTGATTTTCATATTCCAACTCCATGACGATAACGAAGATGTTGTAGAATGCATAGAAAGGTAACCCAAATATTAAGGCATACACACTCACCTGCCTCCTAAGTTACGAGAAGCACTCCCTATTACTGCTGGGCCTTCCGTTGTTGTTTCCTGTGCTAAAGATTTTGAAAAATTATTCGAAGGGGAAAACGGGGCTGCCGCGGAAGTAATTTTGATGAAAGACAATGTTGAGCCTTCTTCAAAAACTGGGGTGGTGGTGTTTGGCGAGAATCTGTAAAATAAACAGCCATAAAAGTTTTGTAAATTTAGGTTACCAGATCAAATCAAACACAAGAGATAGGTATGGCATGGTATGGAGTTAATGGAT
>JAHZNI010003819.1:0-13249 GCA_027744415.1 Seira ritae | reverse complement strand
ATATAGTGTTGACATGAAAAACTTCAAAATGTTATATTCATGAATAAAAATTGCGTCTCCCAGAATATCAAAAATCAAGTTCAACTTCGAATAAGAAACAAATGTATGCTTTTAAAAAAGTCATCATAATTAATCACAAATGATCTGTTTTTCACATGTGGCTCATGTAAACCCAATCAAAGAATTGTCATAAGTAAGTGGTATTTAGTCCGTGACCCTCCCTGTCATTTTTTCTGCGGACGCCGATGGTATGTATGTATGTAGGTACCTGATAAAATGAGAAATTGCTTGTAACTAGCAATAATAATCCTCATCCTCCTCACATGCAATGTAATGGCAAGGAGGTCCATAACAATGCATGCAGGGAATCCCAAAAACCTTTATCATGTATGTATTATTTTTAAAATATGAGAGACGAGTTGATAAATAACCGTCGCAGTTGTAGTCGTGATCACATGATGATAGATATGATGCATCAAGATGACCTAATATTATTCAGCTTCTTCTTTCAATACATTCATGCAAAAAAAGAACCTTGAATTGCGATTCCCGACCCAGACAATGTCGTACACATAGAACAGAAAGCAACATAAAGTAGCGTCAGCCCTCCATTAGTTTCGATATAAAGTGAAAAACTGTTTCATTCATGAATAAAAATACAAATATATATATTTTAAAATCTTGTCATGCAAAGGTGTTTGACCTGCTCATATCATTACATCAAATTTAAAATAAAACAAACAATGAGCATACACTAGCAAAACGAATATTATGTATGAAGTTAGCACTCCGTAATTGGGAGAGAGAAATATGTACTTCGAATAAAACTTCACTGTTCATGGCCGGGAGGTCAAAGTCTGTGTGATATGTGTGGTGTGCATGTGATTTCCTAAGAAGCATTAAAATCCCTCCTGCGACGCACATTTTCCCCGAAGTAGTGCCATTGTGTGTTACATATAATAAAAATAGCAAAAAACTTTAACTAACCCCAGTAAAAATCCTTGCTTTACCTCCTTATACACTGAAGAAGTTTACTGCACTAATAAATAATTTTGCAACTTCTTGACTTTTCGTTTCATCCAACTCAATCTTGTTTCCACATAAAGCTTTCCATCAACCGTGTAAAGAAAATACCGACGACGGCCTTCAAAGTGTTCATCTTTATTTTTTCGTGGGACAACGGTAAGTCTACTTGACCTTTTCTTTCCTCTCATTGATAGCACTTATCTGACTTGAGCAAAGTCCAACGAGGACTTGACTTTTAACAATCCTCGAAAATACTACTGCAATAAATAGATCCACAAGAGTCTAACTATAGCCACTAATGTTGTAGCAATGCTGACAGGTAGGTAGGTAGCTCCTCCGATATGGTTTTTCTTTTACTTGACGAGTAATAAAAATAGAGGACTGTAATTACGGACACTGGCGCGTTCAGTTTTCTCCTGAGAACTTCCATAATGTATTTGCTTTACCCTTGAGGTTCTATGAGTATGCATGCTTCGGTGTTATAAGGACGTAGTATTTCGGCATTTTGTATGAAGGTCGGGTCGGATAACCATAATTGAGACGGTTTTCTCATGTCACGAGAGAAACAAATGCATGTTTGAACGCTAGTGGTTGAGGAGGGAGTGAGAAAGTACGAACTCGCGAAAGACGATGGCTATATATCACACTATCACCATTCAGAATTTAACATGCCTACATAGCATTTTGCGGATGTCATGTGAGAAATTACATTTTGGTTGAAAAAAGTGCTTCACAGCCATGCATACATGCTTATTTATGCGCCTGGAGTAAACTGCAACGAAACATTTCGCGGAGCCGGGTAAATATTTTTTCATTTCTTTCTCTCGTGCAGAAACAGTAGCGTCCAAATTAATGCACCGTAACATCCCAAAATGCAAATTTATGATACAAGAATAACCAAATTATATTCGGGAGGAAAAAAACATAATTTGATGAGCCACTGATAGGATAAAGCTATTAAGTAAATAAAATATTGGAACAGCATTAGTTTCCCGTGTATTGGCATGCTCTGCAAATCATTCTCACCGGGTATAAAAGGCGTTCTGGTATCACTTCCGTTTGAATTGGAAAAGTCCATCTTTAATGACCTTTCAAAATTGATTTTCATATGGCATTATGTTCCCCAATCTTTCGTATTTTCTAATTGTCACGCTTACTTGTTTTGCATAAATAATATGGCTGCATATATTAGAAAAATAGCTGAATAGAACCTGTAATCGTTCTAGCACCAGCACCACCTCTGAAGGCCACTATGCATAATTTATCGAGTCTGGTCTAACAAGCATCAACGTCATCATTACAAGAAAAAGATTCCATTGAACTTATGGATTATACATTTTCTGTTCAGGATGAAAATTCAAATTAGGAATGCTCAGCTCCTTTGCCTGCTAATGATTTGTTCATCTGTAATGGAATTCTAGGAACCAGGTCCCCTTAAATATTTTTTGGGTTCTGAAGCACCCTGTGCAAGACTATTACTAGGTATTAAAGTATCCTTGCTCAATGTCGAATCTCAGACTCGCATCAAATAAATTGCTTTGCTTTGGTTTACGTTTCTCTTTCTTTATTCTCGTTTAAAGCCATTCTCATTCTTCACCATTCCTTCGTTTATCACTTTTTACTATGCATTTTTTGCTAACCAAAGTATGCATGTGCCGATGTCTGAAATGGAAAATTTTTCGTCGGCATAATTTTCCCCACTCCATGCTTCCTGCACAATTAAGCACTGAGTAAGAAGGAGGAATAATGAAACGTGGGGCAGGTAGAGAAAAACCTTCCGCCACTGCTGCATTACACGCATTTCTTTGGCTTTCAATGAATAAAGGGAAACATATTTTTTTATATGTACATACATACAAATAGGTATACAGAGGTTGACTTTGTTCTGGAAAAGTACTTCTTCGGCCGAAACAATTACAACCTACGCAAAGCTTGTTCTATTTATTTTGTCTAAAATTGCGAGCTTATACTGCTAATCCACCTTTCCTTTCCAAGCTTTCAGAAGTTGCAAGCATTTTCCCTTATTTTTGCATGATACACATGTAGCATCGAGAAGGGAAAGAAAATACGCACGCCAACATAATGACAAGAAAAATGTGACGAATGACGTTGTGTTGGTATTTAGACTCTCTACAGGAATCCCTACCGCACTCTAAATAAAATGCGCAGGATGTACCAATACATTTTTCTTCCTTCACAGTTCCTTCTTCTCTAGCTTCCTCACTCGAGCCCGAGCTTCACGTTTGCCGTTTTTGTTTCGAATCAACTCCCTTTCCGTCTGCTCATCAAATGAAAGAATGGAAAAGGGAACTGCTATAAATAAGATTATTGTTGGATTCAGTACGAGTTGGAGAAAACTGTACGAATTCGAGTGTCGCTTCAGGGAACTCTATATGTCTATATACCTAATACCTACGATAGATGCTTGAATTTGATCCGTGTTTCAGGGTTTCACGAAAATCTATGATCTCCTCATGTCTTCCTCATAATATGAATGCAAGTGATAAGCTTTGGGTGTGTAGCGGTAGTAGTGTTTGCAAACATGTGGCGAAATAATATGAAATTTGAACGGATATCTTGTTTAGTGCAGAAAATCCTTTCCGAAAAATATTGATGGTGATGATGATGATGACCATGATGATGACTTTACTCCATCCACCACCATTCACCTTCATCCACTACCAAGTTTTCCTTTCCATTCTTCGTGCCTTCATTCCTCCCATTCTTTTGTGTAGGATGCTTCCAAAAAGACATATTACGGTTTACTCACGGTTTAAAGAAGTGTGTATACCGGGTATACGCCACCGCTACATACATTCGGACCCAACTCTCTAAACATTAAAAAGTTGGAAGCTTTTCGTACTTCTTCTGCCGATTATAGTAGTAATGACAATATTATTTGTATTCATTTCTTCGGAGGACTATAATTTGGGTAAGGAGGAGGAACATAACTATAACTTGAACAGTGGAAAGGCCTGCTCGGCTCAGTGTGTGACGTACAAAAGTAAGTACGAAGAAGCATTAGTACCGAACGAATACTGTTTTTTTTACATTGGCTTGTTTTACTTCCTCTTCTCCACTCATTCTCGTACGAAAAAAAAACTCTGGCTTTGGCTCCTTTGCTTCTTTCCTCGCCTTCTTTCCGTTCCATCTTCGCAGTGTTGGATTTGCTGAGCTGAGAGCAATACGTGTGCATGACCAAGTTCGAACTGATACGAACACGCAACATTTTTTCCTGTATCCACCATTCACTAATAATAATATTTGCTAAAAGATTGAAAAAAGAGTAGCAAATTTTCTCCGTTTCAAATTCCGCATTAGTGGAAAAGAGCTTTAATTCAAGAGTGATTTGGTAAATCCAGAAAGCACGTGCAAAATTTTCGAAACCTATTCAAAATCAATATTCCTTCCGGAAATTTCTAGAAAGTTTCTCCCTTTCCTTGAAAAGGTGAAAGTCATTATCACACGATATTCTTCAAAACAGCGAGCAAATTTTAACGCGGAGTGGTGGCGTGAAATTTTAAGAAAAAAGCTTTGTGTGTTCACAAATCCAGTTTTTAAAATACGCCTTCCAAAATGGGGCCCTAAATATTTTTTTGTGTGCTCTATATTCTACGGACTTGCTTAAAACAAAATCAATAAGGTTACCAAAAATATTCTTCCATTTTGGACGTTGGTTCTCTCCAGGTAAAAAAATAATTTAGTATCACTCTTAGAAGCATATTTTCAACATACAACATCGTGACTGCAAAACGAAAATGTTTTGCAATTATTCATGCAACTAAAGTTTGAAGGGGCACGCTTTAGCGTGCCATGTTGTTGATCTGTTTCCTGTTTACAACTTTCACGGTAATGCATGTGTATCTAGTATGTTCATATACTTATCTAGTGAACTCAGATCTCACTTTCTTTCAGATTCAGGTTCATTCATATTTTTTTCTCAATTCAAGTGATCGTAAAGTCGAGCTTTTTCCACTATGCTATTTAATTGCAATAAAAGGGGATGCTCCTAATGATCGGCTAGATACACACAAAGTATGTGTATTGGTGAACGTGTTATACTGCGTTTCGTTAAGTTCTACTCTACTGCTTTGCGATAGAGCCATTACAATCTTCCAACTCCAAGCTTTCTGAGAATGGAAAGGGTGTACATAAAACAATTGGTGATAGTTCCACGAAAAAATTGTTTTACTTTTTTCCGCACACAAGGGACATGTATCTTCATTACAAGTGTTGAAGCTGGTTCCTTAAAATGGTTTCGTTAAAGGACGGCTCAATCATGTTAATTCGAAATTTACTTGGGGGACAATTGCAATTACACCACAATCATTTCTCTCCCCTCTTCAAGTTAATTGTCACATGTGCTCAAATGTTGAAAAGTAAAACCGGCTATAAATTCGTAATGAATTTTTTTCTTCCGAGAATCAAACACAATCCGGTATTAACTGACTAGAACTCGCGCATCAGCTCCTCATAGTTTTGAGTCTTACAAGCACTTGCTCAATGTACTTAATCTTTCTTTTAACAGAAATGTTTTAACACTGTCATAATAATAGCCGGTTAATAACGGGCCCACGTGATTAAGGAATGCACAACTCAGCCGAAATGAATGTTTCTTGATTGCTATTGTTGTTCGACAAGGCCATGTAGGCATCATGTGTATACTATGCATGTACCTGTTCCGAAGTATATGTATGAAATGCATACAAAATGTGACATGGACGTGATAATGATGATGATGATATTGATGAAGCTGATAGGTAAAAAGCCTTTTCGTTTAGAGCAATTATCATTATTCCTGTGTATACAATGTTTTTCAAAGCCCTTTCCTGAAGCACAAAAAAGAATGAATGATGTATGCTCGACACTATCGCCTTAGAAGTTGATAGAGTTTTCTGTCAGATTCCGATTTCCCGACCCGACCTGACAGAGAATACTTACTTGTTGTTCTATTCAATTTTGGTTATGCATTTCTGAAGAAGCATATTAATTCAATGAATATTTATGATCTAGTCTATAGGCCTATGGAATATAGACTAATATATGGACCATATATGTATGTAGTAAAGCGTCTCTCACAGTTTCCAGCCCACCGTATGTAGGCAGATAATACCTGTACTAAAATATGTACACAATCTTTCTAGAAACGCTAGTCCATCATTCATTATTTTCATCCATAATAGATTAGTAAAACGAGCGTGAGCAAAGAGCACGGCCATGGCCATACACAAATTATGCAATTCTAGCTTTCATGTCATGAAAATTCGCCTGAGCAAAGAATCAACGTCCTGGCCATGTAAATATTTTTGTTTAAAACTCTTCAGACACATTTTTAGAGCCTGAAGCATTTTTTTAGAATCCATCATCTCGCTGGAGCTGTAACAAACATCCTTCAATTCTTGAGGAATATTTTTTTCATTGTTTATCATCAAGCTAGAAAGAAGGATGGAAAGTTACTTTTGGGAAGAGCGGGTATTGACCGCGCATACGTGCGAAGGAATCTAGTAAAGTAAAAGTGACTTTTAAGGATTCGTGCTGCGTCGCACATTTTTCTCTCGCAACTTTTGTTACTACGAACACTGAACCGAATTTAATAGCTTTTTGTCGCCTTATTATTCATTAGATTAGATCATAAAGGGAGAAAAAATAACAGGCACTAACCTATACCTACGATTCTCACATTCTCTTCACATGATTCTAAGTAATACGTTGATGATGATGAGCATATGAAAATTATCGTCTGCCGTTTCATCATCATCATCGTTAAAACTCATTTTTCATCTTGGGTACACATTCCCTGCTAGATTAGTGTACTGATAAATATGTGGAAAATAGCTTTTGACTTTTGATGTCCCACTACTATTACTATACTACTACTAGTTCTTCTCAATAACAAGTTTTTATGAACATCCCATTATTAATTTTTGTGACCTGTTCATTCATGCATTCAAATCGATTTTAGCTGTGTGCATTTTTAATAGCCTATTTGACGTCGCCGGGAGGCAGTTTTAAGACGAGAATTATTTCGCCGAACTGCATAGAAGCTTATCACATTTAAAGAGAAAAGAGGATTAAAATCGTTCACTTCAGGAGGATTTGGTTTTGTACGATTAAGTAAATAGGAATTCGTAGGCTGGCACTGGCAGTGTTGTCATCATCACGACCTTCCGGGCTTTAGCTTCGTATGCGTGCTAAAAAATTGTTCTTGTGCCTGTGATCCAATAAAAGAATTTGATTTGTGTCACAGAAAGTGGCGTTACTGAAGCAGGGGGTCAGCGCCCTAGTTTGTCAAGACAAAGAAATTCGTTCATTAAGTTAGTGCATTACGTCACGTTTTAGTACGCTAGATCAACTTTCTTCGGGGTTCCAGACATTCGCATGTGCTAAGTAAGTCGAATTTCACTATTACCTATTTTCTATTTGACGCTTGATAAGGTGAAGCATCAAAAACGTTTCTCAATAAACTTTCCACGTTTCGAGACGAGATTTCACCTTCCTCTTGTCAGTGTCTCCTAGATTTCCTTCTACATTATTGCTATTTGACGCAGATAAATCAAAGAAGTGCATTCAAGACCGGCAATAAAAAGTGAAAAGAAAGCTTAGAAGTACGATGATGATGATATGACATGATGTCATGCACAATACCACACAAGTAAATCTCAGGATGCTCGACAGTCTCTTATTTCTGTATCTGTGTTGTCCTATCCTAGAGCATCTCATCTCATCTCTGCATTTTTTTATTTGGTCGAATATTATGCAACGCCACATGAGCGGAACTTTGCGCTACTTGTTTCCGGTAGATTTACTATTTACACATTCCTTTTCTGTAAAATGCCTTGAGACCCGTCATTTTTAAAACTTTGACTGGATTTTTTCATTATCTTCAGCCATCGGAGTAATTTATTTGATTCATTTTCGTGTATTATTTTCTCATCTTGCAGACTTTTGAGATGGGTGTACTACAGCGAAATGCAAAAGGAAGTGGTTTTTGAATGTTGCATTAGTAATATATTCCACGGAAAATATAGTTCGTCACAGAAGTCGTTGAAAGCATGAAAATTTCAGTATGAACATGAAGACATATGCATATTATTATTGTATTGTGTCTGCGAAATAGGCGAAATATGTTCCACAAAATCCTCTTGTTCTGCTCCCTCCCTTCTTCTTCCATTGCTCAACTTACGATTCATTCCTACCACTACCACCAGACAAGAGACAACATTCGTGCGAAATTAAAACCAAGAAACAAGCTTGGGTATGCCATTATATACATAGTCTCATTACATTAACTTAACTAGATATAACTAGTATAGCCAAAGATGCAATGAACCCGGCCCGAGTAGGATCGTAAGATTCGCAAGTTTCAATTTTCCTTGCTGAAGGATAGAATACTACGCGAATTAAATCAATGCTTCAGGAGGTGAATACAAGTTGTTAGCTAGCATCTGCATCGTGACATCGGCTTTGATTCGGAGTGGAATAATGGATCGTGCAAATGAAATCAATGTTGACAAAATTGCAATCACACCCTACACAACTCTGGTGGCTTTATTATTAACCATGAACAATGCTAATATCAATATCCTTTAAGGCTTGCCAGTAGCTTAATGAAATGAGTGGGACAATCTTTTTAAATGGACAATTTTTGTAAATGAATCCTTGGAATACATAACAATTCAGACTCATTCATTGAGAGATTGAGCGATATTTTGTTTCACAAAGAAAGGCATTTCGATCTCATGAGTCACTCGCAGATAATCCCCTCCTGTCTCCTTGTAATTGCATAAACATTACAAGAATCTGTTTAGTTAAGAATAATTCTTAAACAATAATCTCTCATTTCAAAGCGACATTTTTCTCTCCAATACCGACCACGACGCGACTGCTTTGTTTGAATAGCGAGTTTTTGCAGTCTGTCTCAGAGAGGAAAAGTTTTGCAAGTATTTTAAAATTATTTTCATGCATGAGCAATTCTGTCGCATTATACGATGATGAATCATTTAATTCTCTGAAAACATAAAGACGAAACCGTTTTTAGCCAGCTGCCAATACTTGTCCTGCCTGTCTTGATTCATTGATTATATGCGCCTAATGCATCTTGAAAGAGCGGGGATTGGGGTTGGGCGATGCGATGACGCCAACAGAATGAAGGGCATTTAAGGACACGAATCGAATCCTAATTGCTTCAGTTTGATTAGACACGTAAAATACATGTTGGCGGATGCGATCAATGCTAAAATAATTGTCTCTTGTGACTCATTAAGAAGCAAATAATACGTTTTCTACGAACTATTTGTTTGGAAAGTTGTCACGAAGCTTACAGCAAGAATCCTATTATGACACAGGCTTTTGATGCATAAATTTTAGCAACTCCCGTAATAACTGATGCGTCCAAAACCTCAATTTTCCGGATGGAAGCAGATGAAAAGCTTTGATTTTCAAAGTCAAACAATTCTGCTCTTGACTAGCTCGACTGCGTAATTTTACTGGAAGTGGTGATTTTAGCTGATGACAATGGCAACGAGCAGTTCGATATATAGTATAACACTCCTCTAGCATCATAGTACATTAGTTCAAGTAGTTTTTTCTGGAAATTGTAGGTAGTTGTAGTTCCATACCTAAGCAGTAGTTCTTCCCAGAGTTTTGGATCTGCCTTATGAAGTAAATTGCATAATTGCATCTGAGCCGTCATCAGAATGTCTTCGCAAGAGCAAGAGCTCGATATTGAGCTACATTATTTGTCCGCTCATTTAGGTAAGCAGGCGGCCGCATTTGCAACGCAATTATTTTTTATCGCCGCTACTCCGTGTCGTCACTTAATGCTGTACCTATTGCTGTAGTGCATTCACTTCCTAAAAGGAATTAGAGGAAAATAACGTGGCACAGAGCTTGAGACGAGTCGTTGCTAGTCAGACGAAATGTTCATGCATTAGATTGGAAATTGGAATAAGACTAGTTTATCAGTTACTTACTCCATTACATTACCATCCTTGACTTTCAACTTTTAATGCGACCTCGTCATTCTAGAGAACAAAAGCAAAACACTCCGTTATTCTGACACTTTACGATGCAGGTTGCATTTTAAAACAAATCACGAAGGCATTTAATCGGCTCCATAAATGTTTGGGAACAATGCAATAGAGAATATTATCATGCTTTTAGCAATCTCAAAAAACGCAAAATATTTTTGCGTCTACAAAATGATTATTCCACTGGTGGGATTATGGTTCATAAAATATAATGGTAACAGCGGATGAACAGGAGCAAGTTCGAATGAAATGGCAATAATTTTTAGTAAAAGTAAATTTCTTATTCCTACAGAAAGTAAGCTGGAACTTTGAACTTGGAGAGGGAGAGAAAGGAAAATCCAACTAAATCCTACCGATTCCCCGAAAGCAACAGAATTTCTTCAAAAGTGACATTAAAATACAAATACTAGCAATAAAAGTATTTCTTCATCTACGTATCACCCGCGTTATAACATTTCAATTAACTTCGCACAGTTAAATTTTTCAAAGAATTTCCATTCCAGTCTAGTAAGTGAAGGCTCAATGCAGCCTATATTTAAAAAAACTAAAAGGAACAATAAGGAAATTGTCGACAATTGATAATTGCAAAAGTATAATTTGAAAAATTGTCAGAATTGAAAAGAGAAAAAGGCACGCCGTCAAATGGCTATTCTCCGTCTTCTGAATCAACAACGATACATACTGGAAAAGAATTTGGATGCTATCAAGGCTCTTCCTCAGACGACTGTCTTCTACTACCCTGTAGCGCACTCTGGCTCACAGAAACTCACTTTAGGATGCAATTTATATGAGACAAAGGCCCGTTATAAATCGACCCATGCACCAGCATCCATCCTTGAGGCAGGAAAGGCCGCGCAAGCTGAACCTGCTCCGGTTATAGATCAGCTAGACTTGACTTTTAACGACGCTAGGCAAGCTTACAGGTCCAAGTCAACATGGGAGATATTGAGGGCTTACATCGTCTTCAAAATGTGCGCCGTGGACTACTTGGTGGAAAACAATCAAAAGGTCAGAGAAGTATTGCCATATTAGCCTACCATAAATGCATCAGTTTTCTTTTTTTATTTGCTAAATTGCCCATTACAATTCTTCGTTCATCGTCACAGGATGAGGCACGAAAAGCTGAGATGGAGTACGAGAAAAATTACTTTAAAAAATCTTTTGAGTTTATATTTTTATGACAGATGTGCTCTCACATCATCTTCGTAACAAATGCTACGTTTATGCTATCAATTTAGGTCTTGCACACCTGTCTCTGGAGACCATCCAACTGATGACGGTACGTGATTCATTTATAATTTCTCTTGCTTTCTCTTCAATAATTCTCCTTTTTAGACATGAACGATGTATGGTATGTGTATGTACAAACATATTTGTCTAGCCTGATGCTGCTGGTTTTGGTTTCCTCTGATTGCGTGCCATGCAAAAAAATCACTTCACTTGTATTGCAGAAATTCCAACCTTGACTTTTTGCTCGTATTTCCATGCATTGAATTCAACAAAATATTGAATTATTAAATATGTTTTGATCAGAAACTACTATTGAAGCAGCAGCATCAGAATAAAATGGAACATTTGAAAGGTTTAATGTGATACCTGTGTGCGCAGTTATCACCTCTTCTCTCTCTTGTGGGATGCTTGTAAGTCACATTTTGGTTCCACTGTCTCTGTCTCTCTGTCTTATACAGTACAATGCAAATTGGTTGGGATGACAATTTCCGTGTAATTTGTGTGCTGCGTAATGAAAATCTTTTATGCCTTGTGTACAAGCTCTTAAATTGTATGGAGAGTGATGAGAGGTGGGTAATAGTTCTGTAGGGATGCTTTTTTCTTAAGATTTAAGTCTGGATTTTATGCATTTCTTATTTTTTATTATGTGGAAAAAGTAGAAATTTACTTGAAAGAAAAAATTCCTATTTTAGTAAACAAATTGAGCAAATCATTTTCAAGATGTGTTACAGCTTTAGCTGTAGCAATAGCTTTAATTCCAAGAATTTCCAACATTTTCCTCGATGTAGTCGACTTTTCTGATGATATCTTTGATTTTTTATTGCAACGATATTTTGTCCCGTAGAAACGTATTATTTTTTTGCTTTTTTGTCAAATTCTTTTTTGCTAACAGATGGAGAAAATGGGACAAGTCTTAAAAATCTGTTAGAATTATATTTAGATTTTAATTTCGAAAAAACTTAAAGCTACCTATTTACACTTTTTTTACCTATTCTTTATATTTAGTTGCGCTATCCATAAAATAATATATAACTGTGGTGTGTAAATGTCTCGACATTTATTTTTTTGCATCATCTTGCAAACTCCTGGGAAAATATGTAATGAAAACTTTTTGTGTTCATGCTGCTTGCTCAAAAAGAGCGCCGGAGACTTGGTATGTACCAAATCCGAGAAAGAAAAAATTTAACCATCTGAACCGTTAAACCATAAAAGAAACTCGGTGCATTTATGTATGCATGGAAGAAAATGGAACTTGATTTTGGCTTTTTCTCTCTAAAATATTTAAAGCAGACTTCACGAAGTACCACTACAATGATGAGTTCGCGGATCGTCGTAAAAAGGCTGTAGCTCGTACGTACTTCTACATGAACGAAGCACAATGTGAGAGAAACATGGACATCTTCTTACAGTCAATTGAAGCCGTCTCAGGTAAGAAAAAAATGCAAGGTAAGCGTGCAAAAATTGGAGAATTCTCGCTAATAAGGGAAAACTTCCTCCTGATTCTTCCTCATAGGAGCCACCAAAGGAACTGGATTTGCTGCTATTAAGGTCACAGCTTTGGGACGTCCGCAGCTACTCGTAAGATTTATTCTTGATATCTAAGCTTTCTCCTTTCCAACGGAATTGACTAGAATAGATTTTTGTGTGTGTTTTAGTTGCAACTGTCTGAAGCAATTGCTAGAGTGCATAGGTATGTTGGCGCTGTCACCGGCAAGAAGGGCCATGTAGTTGAACAGGGAGCAAAGCCGGAGGACTTAAAACGTCGCTTGGATCGCGCAGCCAAGTTGGACCCTACTGTCCAATGTTGGCTTGACAACATGACCTTCGATTCTTCGGGGTCAGAGAAAAAGTCGTTAATTAAAACATTTATATCTTTAAAATTCTATCATTTCTTAAATATCTAATTGGCTTTGTGATTTTGAAAAGGTTGATTCACATTCTTCCATGGAAGGGATTGGTGGAGG
>JAHZNI010003818.1:0-11475 GCA_027744415.1 Seira ritae | reverse complement strand
CTTGGGAATTTTTCGGATACTGTTTTTTCATTCTTGGGTGTTTCTCCGACACTGTTTTTTCGTTCTTGGGTAAAACTGAGATACTGTTTTTTGTTTGGGGGTCGACGATATTTTATGATGATGAAAATTTGTATTATTCCCGTACTTACTTAAAAAGATGAAATGGACAATTGAGAAGGTATATAATTATTGTATTTTGAATTTTATGTTTTATCCCTTTTTAATATTTATTCAATATCGGATTTTGAATTGGAGTAACCTTAGATTACTTAATTAATTAATTATGTATTATTTAGATAGAGTCCTATAGATATAAAATGAATTATTTTTACCGCGAGAGGCTTTTATTTTCATTGGCCTGACCGTGTGTACATTCGTTCTCTCGATAGGAATTTCTAAATTTCATTTTTCCCCTACTTTCATTTTTGATCTCTAAAATGTATTAATATTATTCGCTTCCACATTTCACATTTAAGTATATTCCTAAAAAATATTAATTATTTTTGTATAAATATGTCTTACGGTTACGATTTTTTATTTATTTAGGTACAAATTAAAAAAAAAGAATCTTGCCCACATTTGCGATTCCACAGAAGCAGATATTTTTTTCAGACAAAATTACTAACCAAAAAATACTGAAATCAATTCATAAGTTGACGAATGAATATATATTTTTTGATAACCTCTACAATTCTGGAGCTTACATATTTTAGTGTATTTTTTTCTCGTGGCATGATAGTAATAATACTCTATGTTTGGTAATTAAATTAATTCAGTTACAAAATCAGTTTTAAGGAATGTTAGTACATAGTAACTTATCAGTTCAGAATACATTTAAAAATTCATGGAAACTTTTGTCCACTTCATCATCATCTTTATTTGTTCCGAATAATATATTTTAGAGTACCGCTTTTTTGTAAAATGCTTTCAGAATGAAAAGCAACTCACACAATTCTACTTAAATAATACCTAATACTCAAAATATATTTACATAATTTCATGATGGAGAACACAATGACATGGTCATGATCAATCAACAAAAAGAATGTACAAAAAAATTATTATGCGGAGTGAGTAGAAATAATAATAATAATGAGTAAAATATAATAGTTACAAACTTAAATTATTTCAGAATATTTTCCTGTACAGATTACAGATCAATGAATCGGCTTTGCCACTACACATTACTGAATTACATGAATAAAAAAGTAAAGAAGGTGAAATGCCTCACACATCAAATCAATCACCTCTTTCAAATAGATAGAATTAGAATCCATCATGAATCATGATTAGCTTCAATTTTCTGCAAAGAATATGTAATTATATCCATTATCCTGGTGAGTGTTCAGCTCAAGTTGATGTTGTCCATATTTAATAATATCCTGCTCTTTTGGTTGAAGTCATCTAATTTTTTTTAAATATCTAGATCAGTTTAATACGCTTTAAAGGTATAGAAACAAAACAAAGTATCCTTTTGTGATGTGATATGCGGTTTCATCATTTCCCAAGTAATTACTCTCTAGCTCTAGAGGATCTATTTATACTTAAGAATTTGTATTGGAGACAATGGTAAATATTTTTTAAGATCTTCATAAAAAATGATTCTGTATTTTGTAGATCGATTATTTTAGTATCATATTTACTTACAAGTACTACTTTAGAAGTATTACAACAGCGTTTTAGAAATGAGTCAAAATTAAATCACCATCAAATTTTGCATATTTTTTTGGTCTAGAAAAGGTTGCTGAAAAGTTTACAATTCGTTTAAATAATTTGCATGAAAACAGGGAGGTTTGGCATTTGCAAAACTGCCTTTAAAAACAACTACTGATGAATTATGTAGTGAATTGGCTGAGTAAAATTTGGCTTTCAAGAGTCAAACGAACTTGAATTCACGCGCGGCAGTTTTAAAAATGCTTTTGGAAGTATCAAATTTCCAAACAAAATGCTTGTTGGTACTTTCGAGGAATCTCAAGTCTAAAAATACATGGATGTGGGATACTTATCATTTGTTTTTCCAAAAGAAACCAATCCGAATATAAACTTTTCATCAACTTTTTCTATACCAAAAAAATACGCAGAATTTGATGGAGGTGATATTTTGTCTCATTTTTGAAAAGCTGTTGTAACACTTCTAAAGTAGTACTTGTTAGATAGGTAGTTCAGTACTCCATCAATCTGTATCAATATCAATTATCAAATTTACATCCTTTGAAATTCAGTTTTTGGAACAAACCAACTACATACATAGATACAAGGATTTTTTATCTTAATATCTATCCACTATGATGATTGATGATACAATTTTTATTTTATGGAAAACTTGTTTCCCAGAAAGATCTTTTTGATGGAAGTACATATGACGTCATGACATTTTCATAATATTCTGACGACTGACGACTGACTGCGATTTGAAAATTATAAACGATTTTTTTTTTCTAGAGGAAATATACTTATGTACTTGCTAAAAGACAGATTCGATGATGCATGTTGGGCTCGGGTTGGGCTACACGTTTTCATATTGGGTATCGGTATCAGATCTCTAAGCTTGAAATACTCTTGAGTTGAACATTGATTGAATCCACTGCATTGCATGATTTTTTATATTTTTGAACTGCATTTTAAATTTTACCATTAAAATCCTCAGATTGAATTACCATGATGAAAGTAATACATATGTACAAAAAACCTGGAAATTTTTTCTGGAGCCTCTTAAAATTCTAATAAATTTTACAAGAATGTTTCCAGCATACCTATTATATTTTTTTCCGTAAAGACTAAAGAGAAAGTCGTTATAAATATTTCAATTCTTGTACTCAATTCTTTTCCACATAATATGCGTAATATGTAATTTTGTAGGTCACGGGATTGATCAAGCAACGCAAAGGGATATCGATATCAATTAAGACATGCTACGCTACATGGCCAATCAACACAAGTAATCAAGCATAAGAAAAACATCAAAAAGTGCCTGCTACACTTGCTTTCAGTTTTCAGTTCAAATTATGCAACATTGTTTGTATCATTTTGTTTACATAAAATATTCAAAGAGGATCAGAAGCTCTTTTCTTTTGACATTCTTTGTTCATTTTTTTAGAGACCGGTAAAAAATTATCAAGTTCACAATAAATACTATGTAGATCATTTAGATCGGTTTGTTCAATTTTTGCCCTGTTGTTTGAAACATATTTTTTGTTTGGCTTGGTTTTCATTTTAAAAAATTAGGAAAGTGTGTATAAAAACTCGGATTTGTTTTCTTACAAAAAGTGGAAGAAGTATTTTGATTTCATTTTTTTTATAAATTACATATGTTGGCTTAAATTCTTTTTGTCCATGTCCACATGTCACCAGTTGATTTTGAAATTTTTAAAACATTCAATATTTCTTCTCAAGCAGCTTGTGTGTTAAGTAGCTTATTATTATGTAATACTTTCTTCATGTGAATGCAAATGGGTAAAAAATATAAGCAGCCTTATCAAGTACAGTGAAGGAATAAATTAGATGCACACACACAAAAAAATGATTAATGATTTTGATTATGTTCATTCCACAAATAGGTAGGTACAAATTACTCAGGTTTATGGAGCACTGCAAAAAACTAAAACAAGCAAAATCAAATTCATGTATAAAAATGCCATTAATTGTTTGTTAGTGCTTTACACTCTTTCAAAAAAATGCAAGCAAATTTTTTTTAAGAAATGCAAATGCCAAAAACCAAATGGGGGATGGGGTGCAAATCATAAAATTGTAATTGTGCAGGCAGGTTAAAGGGAAAAGGTAAAAAAATCCAGCGAAACAAATTACAACGACTGAACAAATTCTACTTAAAATACTTTTGACAAACAAAATAATTAACAGATGTTCTTTAAAAATTCTCAAGCTTCTTTCGTGTTCCAGTCGATTGTGATCGTGCTTGCCGTATTTTTCTCCCTCAAAAAATCCTTTCTTCTGCTCCTTAAAAATATTAAATACTTCAGATTCAGAATTTTTCTATTTTAAATGTAAAACTGGCTTTAATGAGTACAAAAGATAATATTTTTTAAATTACATTGTTGTTGTTGTTGTTATCGTCAAAAAAACCGAATTTCCTTGTTTTTTCCCTCACATCTTCTTCTCTCTTCTCTACATAATTATCTTGTATTATTTTGTATCATTAATTCATCTATACCATTTCTTTCTTTTTTTTCAGGACAAAAGTACAAAAAAAATTCCTTAGAAAAAAAAATCAGACCTTGCAACTTAAATTCATCATCTTACATTAATTAAATGAAAACAAAAAGAGTACCGTATTATTGTATTCACTTTGCTACATACTTTAAAAAAATTTGTGTCCTATTTTTCCACTCTTCAAAATAAATGTCATTTAACTGTATCTATTTTAGATATTATTTCCCTCCCATTTTTTATCAGTTTTATCCCTCTCTCAAAAAAAAAAAGTTTTTTAAAAAATAATTTGTGTCCCTTCACAAGAGCAAAAAAAAATTAGAGAAATTTGAAATTGAACGTAAATTATTATAGTAATAAATGCAGGATCATCAGGATCAGGAATCAGGAGGAAATTAAATCTTACTACATACCATGCTTTGCTTATGTTATTACATTACATGTCGTCTTCTTAAATGTAGTGTAGAATAATTCATAATGATAATAATTACAGTTTACAAATATTATAATTATTATTATGTAACAACAACAGCAGAAGTCATCATCATCCATGAAGGGAGAAAAAAAAAATTGAATCAATATTATGTATCATCAGACGATTAAAATTGTGTGAGGTAACTTGGAAAAAAAAGAATCGTTCTTAAATTGTGTATTGTATGGAGTTCTTCTTTAAATTCATCATATTTTTTTTATCAGATTATGTTTTTTTTTCACACTTCTTACTTTACATTATCTTTTTTTTTTATGCATGCCTTGCAGTATGTAATGTAATGTTTAAGCCTAATTCGATTGAATTTTTAGAGTTTATGCAGTAACCTCAGCCTCGCCGTTGGCTGGTGCTTCGATTACATCGGCTGCCGCGACTGCTTCTTCGGACTTCTCCTCCAGCTTGGCCTTCTTCTCTGCACTCACGCCGTCCGTGGCATCAGCTACCTCTGGTACGCTTTCGGATTTCCTCTTGTTGCGAATCTCTTCTGCGAAAAACCGAGAGCAAGAACAAAATTATTGTATTGTGTAATAAATTCAAATTCAACGTGACATCCTCTGACAAATATTTTATGTTAATTTATTTCATACCGATTTCTTTGTCATCGAGTTCGACAGCATCGGTTTCGGCAGACTCTACTGTTCCGTTTGTGCTCCCATTTCCATTAGCACTGCTACCGTTGGTGGCGACTTCCTCCTTGGCAGATCCATTTTCTCCCTCCTTGGCGACGGCCTCGTTGTCCTCGGCTTTGGCCGCTTCTGCCTTGTCTTCGGCGACGACGGCGTCCACGACGGGGACTTCTTTGGTAACCTCCTTCACGACGGGGGTGGTCTCCTCCTCAACCCTTTAATTTTTGAAAATGTACTCTTTACTTTACCATCACCATCGGAAATACTACTCTACGCACATTTGCATATGTATTATGCCAGGAAATAATCGATCGATCGATGATATTTACAAGAAAACGTAGAAAATTGCTAAACTGTAATTTCCTTCTGCTTGCTCAACCGGCCTACTTTCCCCTGTTTGCGTAAGCTTACATACACCCTTAAGCTTTAGATTAATACAAATTTTATTATAGAACTACATAAATATAATATTTTTTGTGCGTGCCCTACTATTTTCTCGCGCATGAATTGGATTGTCATTGAAATAGTGATGTGATGATGATATGATGTCAAAATTAATACATGAGCAAATGAAAACAATCGAGTTCACCGAGCAAAGCAATACAACACAAGCCACAAGCAACCTCGGGAAAAATGCATGGCATGGCATGGCATTGCATGGCCTTCTGTCTTCTCATATATTTTTTTCACCGCCATCCACGAATCCACGATAAAAAGGTAAGCATTTTTGTTTTTCTCCTTCCTACATTCTATCCTCTCCAGAGAAAAAGCAAAGTTCTAAGCCTGAGCATAATAAATTTTCCATTTTGATTGTGCTGGTGCTGAGTCCTCCATGAAAAAAAAATGCATGCCTCCCATTTCATGGAAAAAAATACCTAGCACCCATGCACCTATGTAACCTTGTTTGCTCTACAGGCTCTGCTATCTTCTATCCCACACACTCTCTATCCATTCCATTCAAATAAACTGTTGACAATTCATTAGAATTTTTTTCATGAAAAAATAAAACACTTTTATATTTTTTTCTTAAATAAATTTGCACGTCCAAAAAAAGAACTTCCCCGAGTGTATGTGTGTATCCTGTCCTCTATGAAAAAAAATTTTATTCATTTTTTTACATTTTTCATGACATACCTAAAAAAAATATTCCGAGCTTTCGAAAAAAAAATCATAAAGGGATTTGCTGCTGCTGCTAATGCAATGCTTTCAAATGAGAAGCTCAATATAAAAATGCATGTCCTAACTGACGATAAGTGAGAGACTGAATACATACGCTTCTTTCTATTGTGCGTCTCGCGCTGCTGCCACTGCCACTGCTGCTGGGAATATGTACAAGAATTCACTGAACTCATATATATTCCCATGCATGTCAACTCACTGCTTGATGCACAGCACAGTCTTCTTCTTGATTAGCTTTTATAAAGTGAAAAACTCAAATGAAAAAATGACGTACGAAAAAAAAATTTCTATGAAGTAGAAAAAATGTGTGTGTCTATGTCTTTGTCAAAAAAAAAATTATTCACCTTTGTTTGGATCACATTTGCATTTTAGCATCTAAAAAAGCAGACATCATATTTTTTCCCTACATGAAATTGAATGACATTTCTTGCATTCCGGCTAAATGTAAAAAAGCCGGTAAATATTTTAAAAAATAATTCTCTTCGCGGAATTTCTGAAAGCTGAGTGAGCCTGAATCAGAAATAAAAAATTTGATTTCTCAGAAATGAGACTAATCACGAGGACAACTAAGCCAGCCAGCCTTAAGCGTCGATATGATGCAGTTGATATGATTCATGCAATGATGACGATGCCGGTCTAAATTCTGAATCAGCTCAGCGTCCTGAATTTTGACTTGAGGCCGGCTTTTTTTCACGTAGCACACGAATACGAATATGAAGTCACAAAAAAATAACTCGATAGAAAAGAAACCGGATATGAATATAATATAACGTATATGCCTACATATATTGTATAATATGCACCTTATAAAAAGTTCTTAAGATGATGATGAAGCTTAACAATGAACAAAAAATAAAAATTTTCCACTTACTTGGTGGCGTCCGCAACATCAGCCATTGTAGTTATAAAAATTTTTCTTTTAGAGAGAAAGGCGAAACGTTGTCAATTGACAAAATACACACAAAAAAATTCACTAAAAACCAAAGCAGCGTTTGACTAGTGGAGAAGAAGTGTGGCGAACAAAGCTGGAAGACAAAAAAGACAATGATATATATTTTTTAATATATTTTTTTTCTCGGTGATTTTTTTTATTTCCTTTCCGTCGTCCTTTTTCTTAATATATTTTAATATATATTTTATAGAGCACTCACTCGTATTCAAGACGTTAATAAGATGTATAGAGAGAGAGAGTCGGGGGAAAAATTTGTAAAAAAAAACTTTAGATAATATATATATTTTTTATTTTCAAGAACGATCTCACAAAACACGTCTGTCTCACAGCACAACTAACGCCAAAGTGACGACGGGGCAACGGAATGAGTTTCTTTTCTCGCAGGATGAGCATCGAGCGAGCATAGCAGGAGGAGCAGCATACTACATAGCAGCGTGCAAATGCAAAAGGAGAATAATATTATAAGGTGGCTGTGCATGCTCTGTGCTAGCGCCTATTATGCTATAGCTATAACAATGGCTATGGTTGACCGGGACGGGGAGGAAACATCGGAGCATCAGAATCAGTAGAACGCATCCCTCTTTGCCCACACCATAACCTTGTCATGTTTTCTCCTCTTTTTCCCGACGTTCCAATAGCGTCCAACAATATAAAAAAAATAATTCTCTATCTATGTATGTATAAGGAATATATAGATATTTTTTTCATGATATTCAACAATGCTGAGGATTTTCACTGAGAAAATGAAAAGGTAGCTTGTAGCCGAGGTTCGCCGATCTCATCCTCATCATCATCATATTTATCGTGCGAAATATAATGCTAGTAGAAGTATGTAGTAAGCTTCCTCGCTAAATCCCCGTATCTTCCCCGTGCTTGGGAAAGCGTTCCTCTTTCGACATCATCATCATCATCATCAATTCAAATTTCAACAATGCAATGCAATGCAATCCAATGCAATAGCAAATCCAAAAAAAAGTCCCCTTCTTCGCTTGAGTTTTGGCTTCGGCTTCGGATTTTTTTTGTAGAATCCACAATCCAATTCACATTGTGTGTACATTAGTACAGTACCCAAAATAAATGATGGGTAGTATAGGGGCATCCTTTTAGTAATACCTTTTCATGGTGAATGGTGAATGGTGAGCTTTTCCTTTAGATTAGAATCGGTGGCGGTGTGCGGTGCAATGGACGACGACGACGTCGACGACGAAACCTTTTCCATTTTCCATTGTTATTTTCCCATGCCCCTTATACCATGTACATAGTACATACATAATATATTGTAGCATGTAATTTTTTTATACCGCCGCCACAAAAACCATCGCCACGAAAAACATGTTAGATTGTAGATTCAGTATTTTCATGACATTCACATCTACTATATTATAACATACAGCTATAAACTATGAACATGAAGCTAGAGCTGTAGAAATGTAGAATAGAAAAAATGATGAAATGCTCTTCTTCTTCTTCTCTCTCCGGCTTATTTTTTAGCGCTTGTTTTTTTGCCTCTTTTTCTTGCTTTTACATAAAAATATGTGGTATGTACATAGTGGCAATGAATAAGCGTGGTATTGCTATTGCCATTGCTATCCTCATCCACATCTATTCTATTAAATATATATATATCTACATATGTATATAAAATTTCATGCCGGTACTGAATGATACATGCAGCCGGCTTTTTTTCGAGATTTTTTAGGTACAAAGATTTAGTATATACTCCTAGACCATCACCAAACTAATTTTTCACATTCTGTTTCCGGTCCACTCTCTAATTGAAAAGAAGAAGAGTTATTATATTAAATAAATCTCGCACATTTAGTTCACCTTATTTTGAGGCCCTGTTCAATCCAAAAGGACATAATATATTTTTTCTTAAATTAAATCTATTTAAAAAAATGCTAAATGGATAGGTATAGTAAATAGTAATACAGCATTATTCCATTTTATCGGGGTGCAGCGTGCTTCGAGTATGATAGCAGCGCTTACGAGATTTTTTTTACTGCTCTTTGTTTCATCTCATCTATATCATATTATCTCCTCTCATTATATTTTTTTGGACAGAAAAAAAAATTCCAACCAAAATAAATTACTACATTCATGTAAAGTGTAAGCTGATGATGGTGGTAGGTACGCTTAAGTCTAAGTCCATAAAGGATTATTATATTCTACTTAAGCACATTTTTATATCCCTTTTAGTGATGCGATAAGCATAACCTTGGTTTTGGTTTTCGTCGTTCGTTTGGCAAAAACTTCATCGCTCAGCGTTTTTTTCTTCTTCTCTATTTCTCGGGAAAGAGAGAGAGAGACGCTTGAGAAAATAAAATGTCTTGCTACATGTACATATTATATGCATATTATTATAGCTATGTCATTTATAGATATAGATGCATAGGTATTAGGTATATAGGCTTTGCATTCTCATCGCAAAGGTATTTTTCCGCTAAACTAAAGCAATGGCAATGGACAGTAATGTAATGTAATATAGTAATCGAATCGTTTTTTGGAGCAAAGTAAGGGCCTCTTTTTTTCTCGAAGATAGACGCGACAAATAACGATTGCGAACGATAAGCTATTCTCTTGATGGTTGGAAAATCCTTTGTTTCGTCTTTTTCGTCCCCGAAGACGAATACGAATACGAGGTACGATGCATGTGAATCGTGAATGTGAGGTATTTTACAAGCTCTCTGTTGCTTCTCCACATCTCGCCTATGCATTATAATCCCCAAGCATAAGCAAAAGCATTGAAAAAGAAAGGACAAACACGATAGGATTCATGTAAAAAGTCTTCCCTTCTTCATTCTTCCCTCCCTCTCTCAAATCATCATTATCATCATCAGCTCCCCGGCTTCTTTCTGCGAAAGCGTCCTCTTTCTTCCTCCTCGAGCCTGGTCGAGAGTCGAGGAGTGCATTACTATTACTATCCATTATCCATTTTACTATCACTCACTAAACTTTTCCCATGCTCGACTTCGACTCACTCCACTCAATCCACATTCACAGCGAAAAACGTCGAGAAGCTTTTTTTCTTCTCTTCGTGAGGAGGAGGAGGTCGGTCGACCAAAGAGGTACTAGTTCAGTTCAGTTGTAGTAAAAGCATCACTTCATAGTTCATGCTTCCATATAAAATATTATATATATATATCGAGGAACGGGTACTATGTACTAGTACTACTACTACTAGATAGGATGATTCTTATAGATATAGATTGATATATTATTATGTATGCATGTATTTTTTCACTTCAAGCTTTAAAAGGTAGAAAATAAAAAAAAACGACGCTTGCTTGACTTGACTTGACGTTTCGCTTCGTTCATCGAGAGGAGCGAAACATAACCAGCAAGCATACTTAGCCTGTTAGCTAAGTAAAGCAAAAGCGTTTTTTTTACTTCATGAACTGAACATGAACATCATCATTATCATCATCATGCCTTGCTTTTTCCGTGAGTTTCCGTGCTGAGGTATATACATACATACATAATATTATATAGATATGGATGGAAAAGAATGTGGAGGAAGATCTTAGAAATTATATATATGAATCTAGATCTAGATGAGTATGTATGTATGTACATATAACTAGCTTTATTAGCAATTTTCCATGTCCATGTCTTCCATTTCTTACTTGTAAATACAAGATCTAGATTGAGCCAAGTAATATAACACCATGCCATGCCATGCCACTACCAGTACCACCAGAAGAGCGACGATCTACATACACACTACACACTAAAAGTCATCTAGGTAATCATCTACTTCTTCATCTTTATCATCGTCACACAGGTGAGTATATTAAGTACTGTCAATGGCCATATCTCTGTGCCGATACCATCCCTGGACATTTTGTTTCGAATTCGTTCGAAAATCATCTTAAACGATGTATTTGATTTGGTGATCACGATCACTAATCTGAAGTCCAAAAAAATTGAGGTCTCGCCCATTCCTAAATACTGCTAATTACTAGAGCGTGGCATAAGCATATTTCGGCATAATAAAGCATTTAACAGTTTTAAGTATGCTACCCCTACCAAATAGTGTTCCTGACTTCATAAGACATCCGTTT
>JAHZNI010003817.1:0-38106 GCA_027744415.1 Seira ritae | reverse complement strand
TTCATAACTTTTTGGCATAAGCAACTATAGAGCTAATTTCTTCAGATTCGTAATCAGAAGGTCCGAAATGCCTATAATTGACATTTCTCATGTCAAGGTCCCTCTCCCCATGTGGGGCCGTTTCCTTGTCAGAGAGTTTCCCAGGATGGACTGACTACGTATATATGTATTTACTTGGACAGACACACACAAGCAAATAATACTCTTTCGTCGCAAATATACGTACGTTTTCCTGAAAACGGAATGTTTAATTATGGAAGGTTCGCTTCAACAAGTATCAAGCAACCACAGAACTGAGCCGCTCTCTTCTCTAAATATGTGTTTCAACAGGAAGATAAACAAGTTCTAGTGAAATCTTTGTATCCAAGAAAACTTAATTGTGCATGATGGGAGAAAGTTGAATCATGCCGGAAATAACAAAGCTGGGAGATTTATTATTTTCATACGTTTTCTCTGTTACCTACAAATGCTCTATCGTTCTCTCTCGTTTTTTTTGAGTTTGAATAATCCATTTGTTTTGTGTGTGTGTCGTGTACATGAGCATAATATAAAGATCACTTTTCTGCTTACTCGTCCCATAAAACTACGAGGCTTTTAATTCATCCGCGGTGATCCCTCGAGCGTCTTTTAATATTATACTTCGTTTTGCGTCATCCTCATTTTCCTAGAAATTCATTATAATGGAAAATATCTCACTCATAAAATATACTATTACGATAATCCACCATTTAGAAAACTACTTTGAAAATAGAGAGACTTTCCAGCTCTTCTAAAACTTTTTTCAACCACGAAGGAATAATAATAATAGGATTTTTTGTCCGACAGAAACTTTACTTAAACTTTCCACGGCTTCTATTTCAGAATTAAAATGGAAAGTAGCAGTAGTGGTGGGTCTACCTACTCTACTCTATCATCTTCTGATAAGTGTTGGGCAGGGCAGAAGGGAAACCCAAAAACTTTGAAAAGTTTCGATCATCGTCGTCACCCTCCATTCTACCATAATATTATTAGTTTGTGGTGCTCTCTCGCAATTAGTGCTTTTCAGCTGTCAGTCATTGAATATTGCACACGGACATGAGTAAACTAAAGTTTGGTTGCCTATATATATATGGCGCGGCGCCATTACCACAACCATCGTGATCATCATGAGAAAAACTACTTTTTTACACTCTGTCAAACTCTAATTCCAGTGTTTTCCAGACCATAACTCCATTTCCAGCGTATGTCACTAGGTAATCCTGAGTCTGGGTACGGGAGAAATTCTCAATACCTCCTGATATAAGTAGTATCCTGCTCAAAGGGATCGCGATCAGGATCAGGAAGTAAATCGATATACAATGAAAACAAAATGGAGTCATTGCATGTTTGCATTTCCAATTCTACAAATTTGTTCATAATAATATCGTGTGAGCTGATGACATCACATTAACTTAATTAGATTCAAACAGGAACGAGCAAATACAATTTCACATCCTCCCTCTCTTTATTATATTACGTATAGACTAGTTCACATGGGTTTTGCTTTTTCTTTACCTTGCTGAAGTAAAGCTGTCCTCCACTTTGTTTATGCAGCGGAGTCCCCTTTACATGTACATGACTGTAAAACAAAATTTCTGAAATAAAATAAGTTAAGCAGCTTCGTCCATGTATGCGTGTTCCCTTGCTAGCTGATTGGATTCTCGTGTTTCATTTCATTTCTCTGGAAAAATTCTCATAGGATATGAAATGGAAGGCAAAAAAAACTATTAGGACAATTGCTTGGAAATATGTATATTGGATATTTGTATGAGAGGAAGTAAAGTTGCAGCACATTTGTTTGTTAATGTACTCTGGCAAATTCAAGTATATAATATTATGCACATTTCGAAAATCGCAATCTTTTCCCATTCCGTTTTCTGAAAATTTGGAAATCATTCACATGGCAAGGAATTTTCCCGAAATTGTTTTCTAGATTCATACTGATTGCAAACTGCTCGCTAGCAATAACTGTTCAACAGTTTACTGTTCACTACCGATAAGCATTCTTAGGTACGTTAGATTTTCAGCAGAATATGTATCAGTATAATAAGCGCATGGGAAACATTCACCTTAGCTATTTTTTTTCAGAAGAAAATATAATCAGACTGAGAATAAATGACTCCATTAACTTCCCTAATGCACGCCTTTGCAAATTTTCATTCCTTTTCTCTCAAAATGGATTCGTTGTCAAGCTGGAAATTTTTTTTGGAAGCATTTACTTGTCCCCCATCAAACTATCAATTTTGCATTCAATTCAACTGTCATCATTCTTATAACGTCATTCACTCTATTATTTAGCTTTTTCTCATTTCACTTCATGAACGATCCATTTCTTTTCATAATCACAATCAAAGAGATATATGTATTGGCACTGAATTCGGAAGGTGGATGTAGATTGATAAACGAGGGGATACGTGCGAAATGTATAGCTATTCCATTAGTCATTCGCCGCGGAAGACAGCTTTTCAGCACTACCAGTGATGTGATGAAAATCTTAAAGAAAAAGAGATTTGGTGCATTATAAGAGGAACGAAAGCTACTTATTCCTCAATTTCTCTTTAATTTACTTCAATGCTACACTATTCATTCACACCAGCTTTCTATTATCATTTTTTTTCTTCAAAAAGGCAGGCAGGCAAGAAAAAAATCTAATCCTCTGTCATAGAATAAGAAAAGAGTGAGCACGATAAGACTTTCACTTTCCGCAGGTAATAATAATAATAACAAGCAAGGTAAAGAGGAAATGGGTGAGGTTAGGCGATGTCTTCAAACATGATATTTTTATTATATGGAAACTCAACTCGGTACATCGTCATTGTATCTAGATTGAAAGGGAATCAGATGAACTTTAATAATATGAAATAAGAGTGACTGGTATGAAGATAAAAAGAGAGAAATGTTAAATAAGACGTGTTTTTGATGAGATGATGATAATACCCAGCTCTAGTATTCAGTCTTTTTTATCGACGTGGTCTTATTCCCACCGAAAAGTCTTAACTAAAGGATTTGGTGGGGGGGTTCGCTTCTACATTTCACGAACACACATAACATACACCATCCAATATTCATGTAAATGATTAACATCCTTCACTACATTTTCTAACAAAAGAGACAAAGTTATACAGTAATCTACTAGGTATTGTGCGGAAATAAGCATACAATATTGTGTGTGAAGGCAAGGGTTGGGTAAAATGGAAAGGAAGCCAAGACGAGACTATACGACATTCACATGTTGTACGTTGCACAGGGCGATGTTGTGATGATGATCATGATGATCTCCATGTCATGTGAAAAGGTAATATCCTCCGGAGGTGAAAGAAAAAACTCCCTCTTTTAAGGCATGAGGTACTAAACTTCCTTCAAGAAGAAGGTAAAATCTCCCTCCCCTTCACCACCTTTCCTACCAGAACAAAATAAATAAATCTTTTTTTCTCCTCGTCTTGTGAGAAATCTTGGTACAATAACGTGTAACCAGGAAAGGACGGAAAAGCCTGAAGCTAGTGTGGAGGAAGAAAACAAGGCAGTTTTTTTTGGAAAATATCTACTTTCATTATTATTAATATCATTTCCATTGTCAAAAGATCGCTACGAACGAACGAACAAACCTATTGCGAGAGAGAGAGAGAGAGGAAGGAAAGAAGGGCTTACGCAATAACTCTTTCTCCATCCAATCTCACAACTCCCCTTTTCATTCTCATTTCAATTGAGAAGAAGTATAGTGTGTACATGAAAAGATTGGAGAACCTCTGAACGGACCAGACCAACTCCCTTCAGAATATTGGATGATTTTTTGACAATGATGTGTAAAGTAAAGCATGCATGTAAGTAAGTGGATATGGTTTTACTGTGGGAACTGAACCCACTCGAAGGGAAGAACCGCTGAGAAAGAGGAAAAGTATAATATTGTTATTACTCGTTTTAGTCCGTCACTTGGTTTTGTATTTCCCTTGCACCATAGTCATAGCATTATTCTAACCATCACCATCGCTTTTGAAAGAAAGCAAAAATGTCAGCTCCCACGCATGAAACATAATATTATCTTTGAATAAAACAAAATAAAACGTATCAGTATTCGTTTTTGAGTGGTAAACTGCTCTCACTCAGAACCAACAAGTCCTTTGAAATTGTTCCAGTACATAAATGTCAGAAAACCTTACTTTTAAGTACATGCGTACTTATATGTAGCACAAAATGTCCTGCAATAAGCAATTTTGGGATTGAAATGTTAAATAAGCTTAGAAAGCTAGTTTCCCTGTCATTGTTAAGCATATCCACAATCTACGTACAGAAAGTCCTATTCTTTCCTTGGGAAGGAACCTTGATACATTTATTTTTAGGGAAAATTATGCCTATATAAGAAAATTCGTGTGATTGAGAACTACTTTACTTTGGTTTCAGATTACAGGCTCCTCTTCTCCAAAACCAAACGATTGTCCAGGTTTAGGAGTCAGGACTACCACGTCACTATGCAGTGATTATCCGTTCTCGTGGCACATTTACCTACTTAAGCCGGACCAGCGTTTAAGGTGGTGGTTCGTGCATCACATTACGTGGCTATGTAAGTGATAAATTAAATGCACTCCATAATGTATATGAACCTACCTACTAGTACATTCTATAAAAACTTTTTTAGCAATAAAATCAAATCCACAAGTTGATTTTATAAGTAAACGAGACGATGAAAAAAGTAAGCCTGTATCACCTCTGTTAGCTCCCAAGAGAGCTTTCCCTGACTAAGAGGAACTTATATTAAGCCTAATCTATTTGAAACTTTCTTCGGGAAAGTGTTTTCCACCTTCACTCGCGCAGCGATAACAAAATTTACAGTCGAACAACATGAAACAACTTTGATTGTATATTAAATATATTGATGGCTGGGAAAAGAAACATTTGGTTAAACAATTGGAAAAGTGTTTTCCATTTAAACCAACCTCTGGATCTGTAGCTTTCATCAGTTTCTCTCAAATTTGTCTCCTATAGTCTTCATCTCGGATTTTTAATATACAGGAAGTAGATCAGGAGGAGTATATATGCACACGTCGTCATCTTGTAGTTTTCCGTCAGTATAAAAAGCTCGTTCAAGCAACCAACCAACCGAACCAAAACCTTTGAATAGATCTAGCAAATTCAGCAAAAATTTGCTGGTGCATAACCTTAAACTCAAACAAATGTGTCCCTAACGAGCTAGACTGTATATTTTTTCCTGTTCGAGTGTGACAAGCATGGCAACGCACTCGGTCACACTTCGACAGATCCAGATTCGTCAATTCATCGAATTGTATTGAATGCATTGGTATTGCCATTGCCACGATGATTTCATGTAGAGAAGTGAATGTGTTATTTTTTGAGAAAGAAAACTAGATGCATAGAATTTCTTCAACAAAGGAAACTTTTTCAGCAAATTTTTACAATAAGAGACTTATTTAAATGATTCAAACAAAATTCATGAAGAACATAGAAGCCGAGTTCATGAACACAAAGGATTTGTAAATAATGTGAAACGGTTTGAGGAAGGAAACCTTTCTCTTCCCCGGCATACAAGAAATATGTAAATCGCTTCCAATACTTTTGAAGTTGATTGGTGAATCTAAGACACTAAATGTTTGATGTTGTTGCATGTTTGAATCCTACTAAATGAAGCTGTATTTAGCTGAGTGTGTGTTCCAAAAAGGCTTGACTGAAACGCTGCATTTTTGATTTCGCTATTTTATTCTATTTTCGTAGTTTAGTAGCCGCCGACATATGTCTCAACATATCAATAATAAATTCGGCAAACTCAGAAATGTTGTAAACGAGAATGAAATTTCGAAGGTGCTCGTAAAATTCAAATCCAACATCACCAATCGATTTGTGACATCAGGTTACCCCTACATGCGCATTAAACTCAATTTTTGCGAATTTGCAAATTTTAGCGCCATCTGGCGACAAAAAATATTTGCAAATCTGACATCACCAATCGATTTCTCAGAGGCAAAAACCTATGAGACCCCTTATCAATGAAAATAATTTTGGTTTGACGTAGAACTTATTTGCATTTATATATGCTATAATGCATAAGCAGTATAGGTAATAACACGAAATTTGACCTTTGACCCTTTGAACTTTCTCCAAATGACCTGAAATTCAATAGGCTTCTTCCTTGAGTTAAGGAGTACCTATGTACCAAATTTCAGTCTAATCGGACATAATGGCACAAAGTTAGAGCACAGACGGACGGACATACAGACGGACACACGTGAAAGCATAATGTTGCTACACTGCATTTGCAACATAATAATATCAATTGCAGGTATCATATTTACCACACATAATGCAACTCGTTTTCAATTCAAAGATTAGACAGGCTCACAGATAGACTTCTATGAAATTTAAAAAAAGGATGAGAGAAAAACAACCGCATTAATTCCATATAGAGTATAAAGAAATTAAGAGCAAAAGTTTTGACACAAATCTACTACGTAGCAATACTAAATGCATCATAAAATAATATAATATGAAGTATAATAATAATAATATAATAATAATAAAAATCACAAACAGCAAAAGTAAAAGTGCTACTATTTGGTACATTGTCGTTTTTCGGATTTGATAGATCTTTAATTTAATCTTTGAGTCTGTCGAACAGTTGAAATAAACCATAATATGCGAAGTTAAGCGAACACTACTATCTCCCTTCTTTTATTATTCACATTCACACTGCGACAATACCAAGCTCTTTCTTTCAAACCGGAGGAAACTACTTCAAACGCATATACATTAAAATATTTTGAAACGACTTTAATTTTAAATGAAAGGACATAAGGCCAGGCCATGAAGATATGTTTCAGCGACAAAACTACTGGAGTGCTGCTACAAATTTCCAATTCATAATATAATACATTTTATACCGTACACAATCTTTTCCTAAACTGTTCCAGACAACTTTGCTTAGTACATATGCACGTTGTCCAACACACACACGATCCATAATGAGCGCATAAATCCGTCTGGACTGATTTCGCCTGGGTCTCTCAATTCAATTCAAACGCGCACGTATATAAGGACCCGGAAATAATTAACGAGTCTAATTAAAACTAAAGCAAGTTCGTGTACGAGTACGACGAATTGAAATAGGTAAAATCCCTGCTTCTTATAAATATTTGAGTAAAGTGAAAAATGCTCTCATTCAGCACGAACAAAACTATGACTTCTATGTATCTTGGAAAGTTTTTCTCCTCTTCCTATCAGCACCTAATTATGTTAGATAACTATTTTCAGTCTTCATGCGGCTGCTCAGAATCAAATCCAAAGTGTGGATTTGTAATCTGAATCGGGTCATATAAAAGTCATTCTTCTCTCCATTTCATAAAGATACAGAGAAATGTACATTTATATCAAAACGTCTTCCATTTATTTGCTCATTTCACCTTGTTTCTGGTCTTGTTGGCAAAAGTAAGTTCCCTCCATAGTAAATTTATAATGGAAGCCCATCTGTTGCCGGGGAGCCTCTGAAAATCCGTACGGCCGCTGATTGTCCAATTTGTTTGGTCAATTCTTTCAAAGGAGTCTTTCCATCGACATTCAGTCATTGTATTCATTCTTGTCGCAACTTCAGATATTTTGTTTCCGCTGTGCGATATACCACTTCAGCTTCTTTTTGCAACAACAACCAACGACAACGTACCACTTGCATCAGCAGCTTTGCATATTATGTACTTCTGTTAAATAAAACATGACATCATTAAAGCTTAAAAACGAACTAGTTAGATTGGCGGAGGAGACGAGGGAAACGAAGAATCCTTTAAAATAGCTAGTCATAGTCGAATGTGAACACTCTCTCCCCATTTATTAAATTATTTAAGGAAAACGACCATTTCGAGCGCCACTCGCTTCACTTGAACATTTCAAGGAAGATCATTTAATTTCGAAAGAACAAAAGAGCCCCAAAAGAACTATAGGTACGATATACTTATGTAGATAGGCATATTATAAAATAAAAGAGAATTGGGTGTGAGTGAGTGAGTGTGTGGGCTTAACGGAAGCCAGTGTCATATGAAGTAGCCTAGCTGATTAGGCTAACTCCATTCTCAGCGAAGAATAAGAAAAGGGAAGTGTTCCAAGAAGAAGTGCATAGTATGTAGTAGCATGGAATTGTTCAGATAAATGAGATGATAAAAACTTATTCCTTGTGTGTGCTTTTTGTAGTGCACGGTACCTCTTTCGTACCAGCTATAACTAACTCTGCCATACTCGTTCGTCGAAGAGGATATTGATAGTGACTGGCTGTTAAGAGCTCTAAAAGGAAACGAGAATGCTCATTTAAAAAGATTGTGAAAAAAGAGTAAACAAAAGGGGAAAAGGAATAAGAGGAGTTTAGGAGGGGGCAGGCCTGTAGAACAGCGCAACGTCTGCGTCTGTTGCGTTGCCATCTCATCTGATCAAGTTGAGATAATACGTGTTCAAATTCCCTTCTGATGACAGAATCACAGTTTGCTTGAAACGTTTTTAAGAGAATTAAAAAATGGAGTGGTGCTTCATCTCCTTGTTCTTTCTGAGGATTGAAAGTGTATTATTATTGTATTAGTATTACTTTGATTATTTGTTCAGAAGACGTAGAGGAGGAAGGAAAGGAAAATGAGTGAGACGGAGTCCAAGCCACCCCCTCTTCCGATGAAGTCAGAGCTAGAAGCGTATCTCGAGTCGCACCCGGAATTCATTCAGACTTGGTTGAAGGAGAAGGCTAGTCCCGAAACGAGGAGGAAAGTAATCAGTTGTTGCTCAACGAATGTGTCAGTAGCGAATGTGATCTCAGAAAACTTGACAACGGAAGACAGGAGTAGCAATAATGGCGGAGTCAATGTCAACAACACGAGAGCTATCGTTGTCGTCAATAATAACAATAACAATTCTGCTGTCAACAATAACACCGTCTTGGGGAGAACCGGCTCTCTCCGTGAAGATCGTGACCAACAACAACAACAGGAGGAGGAGGAGGAGGAGACCTGCAAGGAAGATGACAGCAATCAAACGTCGCAACCAGCCTCTCCCATCCTGAGTGCCAGTGGCATTGGAGACAATGGGAATGGGGGCAGTAGCAGAGCCACTGGAACTGGCGAAGAAAGCGATGAGCTGACGCCAGTTCCAAGACCAAGATCTCATTCCAAAAGAAATTCCATTACTTCTGATAGATTCCAGTCGTGGATTTCCTCCTCCCCGAAACATAAATCTGAGCGGAGTGTTCCTCCCGCTTTGGTCGCGTCTCAACTCCAACATTTAGATGAGAATGAATTATTCATCGAGTTAGTGAAAGACATTTCAAATGAGCTAGATATTGACATTCTTTGTCATAAAATACTTGTCAACGTGGGATACCTGACTCAAGCGGATCGATGTAGTTTATTTTTGACGAGAGGACCGCAGGAGCAGCGTTATCTCGCCGCCAAGCTGTGGGATGTCACTATTGACTCAGGTAGATTGCAAAATATTGTTGCTCTTTCTCATGATCAAAAACAAACTTTCAGGCTTTTCTATTACAAACTCCCTTTTCATCCATTCCATTTATTTATGCACTTTCCTCTTTGCCCGTTTGTATCTGTCTTAGAGACGACAGTGATGTAGATTGCTCATTTGTCCAATTTATTTTCTTTTCCTGGAAGTCGAAAAGCATTATGTTCCTAAAAGGAAGCGGAGTCGTCAGTATCAACAATGTGCCTTTTTTGCTGATAAGATGCAGAGAAAAGTGATGATACTTGAATTTGGTTTTGCTATATAAAGTGAAATACGAGCCAAGTGCAAGTGATGATAGTGTATAAAGTCAAATCCCTGTTTAATTTTTTCCATTCCATTTCTAAAAGTGAATGAGTCTTTATATTTCTTGTGTAAGTGGGTCAAATGTTTTCCATGCGTGGGTCATTTTTCACAGTGCAAACATTTGAGCAAACGTTTCGTGTGTAAAAAGCATGTGCATGAGTGCACCCTTTCACTGTTCATTTTTATTTTTTTTAATTATCTTGTTGCTTTCACTTCCACTTTACTTAATGAATAATTGCACCCTAATCGCGTACTTACGACAGGGTCATTTCCAAACGTGAAAGGCTCAAGTTCTTTCACTATTAAAGATTTACTTTCATCTTCTTAACCTTTATCGTAGATGTGGAAGAATCCCTGCGAAGAGCTAAATCGGAAGAGATCCGAATTCCATTCGGGGTCGGTATTGCGGGCCACGTTGCTCAAACGAAAGAGATCATCAACATAAAAAATGCATACGATGTAAGTGCTTCATATTTTCTCAATCCCTTTTCCCCCGCTTTTATCTTTTCCCTTCCATTTGCATCTTCTTTCTTAAGCAAACCAGAGAGGAAAAATGACGATACCATCTTACTCTCTGCTTACATGTGTCAGGGTGGTTAGGTTTTCCCATAAGAAACTTTTCAGTCGACGAACGAACGACCTGATGCCTGGCATGGCATTACGAACATCCTAAGAACATGCTAATGTCAAGCCAAGCCGGACTTTTTAAGCCTATACTTTTTTAGAGATGGTCGCCACAGAGGATTTGATATCTTTTCTGGTAGCGACATTCCACGAGACGTATTATCATCATCATCATCGCCTTCTTTTCCGTCATCATCAGAAGGAAGCAAAGTGCTCTCCCATTTCCCAACAATTTTTTTTGTGCATCTAACTAAACAAGTTTGCATGCGTTTCGGCTGGAAATTCATTGTAACCAACATATTTAGTGTCAAAATGCCCCGCAGAGTTGAGTTGTATCTTGGTAAGTTGAGCACGAATTCCTGAGCAGAATAATTCATTTCATCTGCACAGTTGAGTTGCGGTGTGGTTTAGGCTTTTACGGATTAATAATGATGGACAATCTTAAATCGAGGATGATGGCTAAAGAATTTCTCTGATGTTGTTGTTTCGCCCTAAAAAGCTAGACTCAGTTTAATGAAGCTATTGCTCATAAAACACGCCCTGCTTTCCCTGCACGGACCCCGCTCGAGTTGGGATTTATGCCCAATATATTTTAACATTTTTCCCCAAAGAATCTTTTATGTTTCATCATAACATAACACCAACGCCGTCAACCAACCGCATCCACGATATTGCGAATTATGTCTGTAGTGAAACTCATTTTACGGTTATCTATCTCCTATGGCAGGTCCCGTAAATAGGGGGAATCCGAGTAAATTTGCATATCTATCTGTAGTGTGCATCGTCTATCGCATTCGTATCCGTATCTTGTCGCTCAAAATAGATTTCATTGGACAATGAGACCGTAATGAAGACATGCTTTTGGGCGACCATATATTTGGGCATAAAATGTTCACAAACGCGCCCTTCCCCCACCACCATTTCAATGTTACAATACAAATGTTAATTTCCTTCTTTTTTTCTGAACACTTCACCCTCAGGACTCCCGCTTCAATGTTCAGATTGATAGTAAAACCGGCTACAAAACGCACAGTATATTAGCTCTTCCCATATGCAATAATGAAGGCGACGTGATCGGAGTTGCACAAGTGATCAACAAGAAAACCGGAGACTTCCAGTTCACCGATGACGACATCGAGGTAATTCATTTCCTTCGCGCTTAGTTAGTCATACGGCAGGCCTGTTAAGTTATGTATATGTGTTTTGTAAAATACCTCATGGCTTTTTGCATACTTCGACATAATGTATATTAAAATGCTGTTGCTCCACTTTGTAAAAGTTGCACATCACACTTAGTACCTATACGTCCATATTGAAAACTCATTCAAGTGTGGTTTCCACCCGTCCCTCCATCTTTCCTGCCATTGAGAAAGTTGGGATTCTCGGCAAGGAAGCATATTATCGAAAAGTAAGAACGTCATTATTAGTTTTTCATTAACGACAAACTGGAAGGATATCTACCTAATATCTCGCATGTGCTTTGATATACAATAGGAGACTAATATAGGTATCTGAATGAAATTTGTACGAATGACGCATAAAATTAATTTGTGTGTGAGTTTAGTTTCAGTTTCGTTCTCTATCAGTAAAGTTTTTCGAAGGTCAGTGGGAGCAGTCTTTCACTTTGTTCAACTTTTGATTTTTGACAATTCCTTCAGCTTCTATTTAATTCACCCCGTGTCTCCTTTGTTAGCATCCAACGTTTTGAGATCATTTTTACCATGGAAATTTGTCGAGAAGCTCGAGTCCAAATCAATTTGTCTGTAAAAATCCATGATAACTGAGGTCGGGAAGCACGCTATCTGTCTACTTCAAAGCATTTCATTCACTCCAAAATATTAAAATTTGGATATACTTACCAACCATCAGAACGAAATAGTATCACATTTTCATATCTACCAAGACACAGATAAAGAGATAAATTATCATGTATTTCCAAACTTCCCGTTAGATTATGCACTTATGACAGGATGTATACTTATGTCTACATACCTTGGTTGTCCCTGCCTATGACAAAACCAACAACGCGAACTCGCTTTTTGGTAATGGCGTAAAAAGCTTTTTCTCCAGGAAATAAGCTTTTGGCTAATTTGAGATAACGATGTGAATGACGAAACCAGTAAATTTATCGTGACACATACTTTTCCATAACTATAATAGATAGTGCATGGAGGTCGAAAAAATAGCTGGGAGGCTTTATTACTTTTCCATAGCGGGAAGTGCAGGAAGAAGAGGTGAATTGAATGCTTTTACGATAATAGTAATAGCGTCCCTTGGTATACCAAACAGCATTTTGAATGACGCTAATACCCTTTTGGAAGCTTAGAAGTGTCAACTTTATTTCCTGACAGGGGGAATTTCCATGCCATGCCATTGCCATAGTCATGCTAGCACAGCGACGCGGTTTCTTAGCGAGAGGTGCAGGCCGAAATACATAAAAAGCATTTCTTTCCGATAGGCATTACATGAGAGAAATCAAAAATGACATGACCAGGACCTTAAATGAAAGGTCGTATGACAACGGCAGCAAAATCATGAAACTCGCTAAAATATTAAAGTATTCATATAAACTCGAGCTTTGTAAGAAACTATACAATCGAATGAATTCACTCTGATTCGCATTTTCAGGTGTTTCAACGGTATTTGACATTTTGTGGAATTGGGATTCAGAATGCTCAGCTTTTCGAAACTTCCGTCGCAGAATATCGCAAGAACCAGGTATGCGCAGTGTATCTCCTTTCTGTATTCTAAATCCCGAAGTACTACATAGTAACATGATCACTGATTATAAGACGAATCATAAATTTTTTAATCCTGCCAGGAATGAAAAGGGAAAGCAAGAATGAACAATCCAATTCACTGATATGTTTTTGTTTTCAATTTCCAGCTACTTCTCAACCTGGCCAAAAGTATTTTTGAGGAACAGACAAGTCTGGAACGTCTAGTTTCAAAAATCATGAAGGAAGCTCAGGATCTGTTGAAATGTGAAAGATGTTTAGTGTACCTACGCGACGTACCTCTTTACGAAGCGGTAAGTGGTGGTGAATGTTGTTTTGATGAATAATACTGATCTTGAACCCAGTTAGGGGTTTTCAAAGAATAATTTTACTCGTGAGATGATCATGCGTGTAAGAAAGGAAATGAGATGTAATGTAGAATTGACTTTTATTTCTACATTCTTTTCAGAGCCAAATAGAGAAAATATTTTTGATGCCTTCCCTCCCTGCGTCAAGTGGGGATCGAAAACCCTTGTCAAGGAGAGAGGTGAGTAATCACAATCACTGTTACTACTATTGTATAGTCATTCCTGTTTTAGCCTTTTCCCAGGGCAGAAATATGCAACAAGAGTTTCTCCTCGTCGTCCTTCTGCCATCACATCACCTTTTGTATATTGTATCCCTGTTAGCTCCGTAAATGATGAAACATTTTCTTAGGCAGTCTTTGTTGTCGTAGGCGTGAGTCCCGAGTTTTTATTCAATTTCCAATCCATTTCAAAGCAATTTCTAAGGTTGTCGTTTGCATTCAACACTCACAAGACAAGAAAACACGTTGTCACCATCGCTTTCTCTCCATCCATTGAATGGTGTGTTGGGGTTATTGAAATCCTATTTTATTTTGTCAGTCAGCCAGTCAGTCAGGGAACTGAATGTGGGCGTTTCGCTTCGTTCGTTCTTAGCATCTCATCCGCATTGAAAAATTCATCCAGTTTCTCGTATCAGGAAGAGATTATTATTAAGGGAAAGTCATTATTCTACCAACTCTTTGGATTTGGAGTAGGTGCAAAATTTTTGTTCTTTCCCTCCGTCAGCCTGGTTTGAATTCCACTCAATTGTCCCACCGTCTTTTTTACAACACGTGAACTATAAAAGGAAAATGTTTAATAAAGATGAGCTACCAACGAAAATTTACTGTTGTTACAAACTGATAATGAAATCTAGAGAGATTTAATTTAATAATACCATCAAATACCTAATATTACCCATTCCGATTCCATTCCTAATGTCGAAGTGGTGGTCCTTAGTCCTTTATGAGTTTCCATCCTTTATAATCTGATGTGATTTTAACGACTGACGAAGAACCTGCAAAAATTCAACGAGACGTATTCAAAGGGATTTAATTAATTTAGACCTTTTGTTAAAGCTCCGTCTTCCTTCTGAAACCTTTTCATTGATTGTTGATCAACAAATCTCGAGCGCATTTTCACAGATATCACTATTATTAATGAATTAATGAAATTCTATTGTTGCACACGTCGTGCATCTACAACGATGATGAGACTAATGACGATCTCTGTACTTCCCACGTGACTAATTATCTTCCTCGTTTTGATTGGCCTGTCCAAAGAGATCTGGCATAGGTACCTACATTTATTCATCCAATTTTTACTTCTTCGTCATTATTTAGTCCGGTTCATTCAGTTTCCACATCCCTGATTTCTCTTTGTGTGTATGCATATATACAGAGCAAACAATCTACTTTTTCATTTCCCTTGTTTCCTATTGTAATTGATGAATAATCCAGATTTCCTGCTTATTTTCCCTGAAAGTATGTGCATGATTCTATTGTGGATCCTAGTCTGTCTCTTTTTACTCCAAGTTCGTGTGTCCCAGCGATTTTCATGTGATTAGCATCTTGATTGCTCTGATATATCACGTAAAGGGATTTTTTGTTTGTTGTTTTAATTAGCATCATAAAACCCTGGAAGGTTCAATAACGCTCTGGGATTTTGGCTTTAATTCTGTTTTCAGTCGCTTTACTATAAACGAAGCTCGAGCGACTCCTTTCTGGAATAAATATGCTGTAAATATTATTGGCCATTTGGTTTCTTCTCAGTCGTATAATTTTACTTTTGAAAACGTATCAATATTAACCTTGTTTGAACCTTCAGTATTGTGGATACATGCATATTATGTACATAATACTTCATGGCCGATCATCATCTCCCTCAGTCCTAAACTACTCAGTGGATTTGTTTCTACAAAACTAACAATCATCGTTTCCTTCAAAAGGAACCACGAATGACACACTTTTGATAGTCCATAACGAGTTTCCCAAAGCTCATTAGCCACATCACACGTGTAGCATCGTTTGGCCTTTTTGGAATTGAATATGCATTTATTTCCTCTTTTCTTTGCTTTGCTCACTGATTTTGCTATCCCATTCAATTAGTCGATATAAGTAGAAAGTAAAATTTCAATCGAGTCCACTTTCCTTCTTCCTCTTTCCCACCACATTTGAGTGAAAATGAAAGCTTACGCGATCTGCAAATTGTTATCTTTTGGGAACGGGTCACGAACTACATACTTACCGCATATTATATACAATAGGTATATTTTGACATTGCTTCTCTGCTTATTTCATTTCCACCTCAACGCTATTTTTATGTATACAATACGACATTTATGGTCTGTTATGTTATGTTATGTGCTCTTCGTCTGCACTTTCCCTTATTCCCTGTTCGTACCTGTGCGTGTACAATAGATGCTTATGTTTTTGTTTTGTTAATGAAACCGTTACAAACCGTTTGATGTTTCAAAACTGAAACCTGAGTGAGGCATGCTTACCCTTACGCAGCGACTGGGAATGTCAAGTTTGAATTTAGATGGATCTCTCACTTTTTAAATTCCCTTAAATGTTTGCAAATTTAAAAGACTGCAGAACGTGCTTTTCACTTTTTTATCTTTCATGCTACTACGCATGACTACGATTAAATGCCAAATAGATTTGAAAAAATTTTGAAGTCCCGAATCAGAGTTTTTACTGTTCAGTGCTGTGTTAAAAGCATGTTGCTCTGTCCATTTACCAAATTTAGGTTAATTTAAATTTGTCGTCACAAAATTAAACCATTGCCAATCTTTACGCGTACTACATATGTACTCGACAAGTTTTAGTAAACCATTCAACTGTGACATTATTTCATCCGATTCCACAAAAAATGCAAAACCATAAATGCTCAACGAAGCGTATCTGCCCTTTCATCACAACAGTCAGGCAGTAATGATCACCGTCCAAAACCCCCAAACCCAAAAACCCCAATGGACAATTTTTAAAAACATAAAATTATTGCTGACAACATCCCAAAGATCGACTGAAGCAAATAGACAGAAAAACATGGACATGGATTATAAAGAAAGGCATAAGCGACTTGAATAAAACGGACAGAAAAAATGTTTTTTCCAAATACTTTATAGAATGTGTTGAAAAAAAAACAATTTTTTAAGAAAACTTTCAATTCATTCCACTTGAAACTTTACGAGCACCTAAGTTACTACTAAAATTAATAATATATACATCAATTTTAATAAATTTCAAAACCACTAAAACATGACAAGAACAACAATGTTGCCTCAATAGACTTGTAATAGTTAAAGTAGATACACTCGTTGGGTAGGACAAGACAAGAGATCTCTCACAAACTGCTTTAGAAACATATTGACCTGAAATTGAATACCTGCTGTCGGAATGAGACAAAAATACTTCAGCTTGGTTCTACAGTTTTGGCATAATGCATTATTTCTTTCAGTAGCATTATCCTGTAAACGGACAAACTCAGGAAAACGGACAGTCTCAGGAAAACGGACAGTCTCATAAGAATAAGGACCTGTTCTACTATTCAATAATCCGAATGCTTTTGACATCGCAGACGACGACATTTTACATTCAAAAGCCAAAGCCAAACGCCTGTCGAAAACCACTAAGACTAATTTCATATCTATTTGATTAAGCCGGACTTCGTGGTTTTTGGTCATATCTTTGGGGATTTTGTCCGTGTTTGGGTTTGGTAAATTTGTCCATTGGGGCGTTCGGGTTTGGGGCTTTTGGGTGGCCACCGGCAGGAATATGCGATACGACACATGAAATGCGTGATTGCCAGCCACCATCAAAGTGTATTAATATTCGTGTATTAAGTATAGCTCTTGGCCTAAATAAATTTCCGCGATGTCTCAAAAAATCAATGTTCGAAATCCGACAAAAAAGCATGTATCATGATGTGTTTGAGGTCGCTGATCATGATTCTGAAGTCAAAAATTACTTTAATGCCCTCTGAGCCCCGCAAACTAAAAAACTGATGCATTTTTATAAGTAAATAAATAGTCAGTAGCGCCGATTAATCCATTTTTTTCGATTAATCGAAAATTTTCAGCTTTAGTTTCCATGTTGAAAATTTTCGATTAATCCAAAAAAATAGATTAATCGGCGCTACTGACTCCCCCTAATATTGCATTTTAGTCGACCTATTCATCAGTTTTTTTCAATTTGTGGGGCACCAAAGTAAAGTAATTTTTGACTTCAGAATCGTGATCAGCGACCTCAAATGCATAATAAACTTCATAAATTTTGCATTTTAGTATACTTCCAAGATTCATCAGTTTTTTCAGTTTGCGGGGCTCATAGGGCACCAAAGTAATTTTTGACTTCAGAATCATAATAAGCGACCTCAAACACATCATGTGACATGCTTTTTTTTGTCGGATTTCGAGCATTCATTTTTTGAGACATCGCGTAAATTTATTTAGGCCAGGAGCTATACGTACTTTCATTTGTTTATCCATCGTTTTACGTTTCACTGAAAGTTGAAGCCCAATTTTCTCATGTACAATTGAAAACTAACGATAAAATGGAAATAAATGCTTTCCCAAGCCGTGTTGCCGTAATGATTCATTTTCTTTATTTCTTGGAAGCTGTCATGTCGAAGTCCTAAATTGTGGTAGATTTTGAAAGAGTACTTGGAAATTATCTGTGTGATGTAAACACATCCTGCAGTAGATATGCGTTTTCTACTCACTCACTCTCATCCTCCCTTTCTCTTTTGACCCATAACTTTGGTTAAAAACTGCACTTACGTACATAATGTATTGATATATATTGATTGACATAGCATAACGTTGCAAGATAATTTCTCTCCAACTTTAAATTCTAAAAAAGAAAAGTTTTCTAGTCCCAGCTCAGCTAACCGTAGTTCTCCCTTCGTATCTGCTCTGCTATTTAAAAGTTTTCTCTTAAAATTCCACGAAAAAGATAATAACTTTGCTCCTGACACTCTTCTACGTTATAGGCTATTTACTGCGTAGGTACATACATTTTCCTCAGTATCGGGGGAAAGAGATTTTTTACGCGAATGGGAAAGAAACTAAGTGGTTTACTTGATAGCTTCCTCTATTTAACGCTACATGGAAAAAGCTTTAAAAATTAAAACAAGTGGAAAGTGAGTATAATATCAGTCGTTCGTCGGTCAACCGCATACAGAGCGTATCCTTCACTCTCGATGAGTTTCAAGTGTGCTGTTGAATGACACCGGGCCTCCTTTCGCATCTGTGCTTCGCTTGCAGAATATTGTTTGATCCACTTTAGATGTAAAAAAATGCTCCCTAAACTTTTTACCATTCGGAAGGATGCTAGCTTAAATGACGACATGGGTTTCCTTCTCAATAGTTCCGATTTCCATAAAAAATGGAAAATACATGTCGAAGTGACTGATGATGAGAAAGTAGAAATTTTCGGTACAATTTTTAATCGGTACTGTTGAACTTCTTGTAGTTTCCTATTTGTTTCTACTACTCATGGTTATGGTTGCCGTCCCATGGCGTCATCATAGACTTTATTTTGAATGATAATGTTGACGTAGTAGACTCGACTCGTCTATCTGATCTGATAGCGTTAACTTGGAAGCCATTGTTATGATTTTCCCGGGAGGGGGCAATGGATCAACGAGTTCTTTTGCAGCTTTCCTCTTTTCGATATTGTAAATGTTCATCTTGATTGATTTTAAAGCCAGTGAAAGTGGCAAACAAATTTAGTAGAGCACTTCAGTATCCTTCACAGCAGCTGGAAGAAAACCTAAAGGTTGGCTTGTGTAAATCTTGCCTGAAAATATTTATCATGCAAAACACATCTTTCTCCAGCCAATCTTCCACCAAACAAATCACCTTATCTTTCATAAAGTACGTGCTTTCCTTGAGATAGCGGCTCTCCAATATTCGCCGTCACATGCATTTCATTAGAGATTACACGCTGTTCCTTTCCATATCCGTTTTTGTTTTGTCATTATTTCCAAATCTGGACATATGAATCTTTGCTGTGTAAGAATCATTGAATATGACCGGAAGTGCTATCAATTAATTCTATGAAACAACGGAATTTCATTTCGTTTGCTTCTCTGATTTCATTGCTTCCCTAGCATTTTTCTCTTAAAATTTCGTATATCCTTTTACGGAAAAATTTTTTTATTATGCAAGGGACCCATCGCAAAAGATCAAGGCCATCTGTGCCTCCTAGTGGCTCTTTTTTGAGTTAAGGAGAAAGTTCTTCATGAAAGGTTTCTACTCTGCTCGCTGAAGGACAATAGGAAGGAGAAAACACTTCTGCGGGAAAGGAAGAGAAAGTTGGAGAAAGTGCTGGGCCTAATGTATATTATTTCATACGAACTAATTCTGAAGCATGAAATAATGATAATTCGTTGTACATAAATAACGTGTTGAAGATTACTTCTTGATTCTGTATAAATATGAAACCAAACAAAACCTCGTTGTCTTTCATGTAGGACATTGACCAAAGCGATAGGATGGACTTATAATGTATGCACCTATGACTAAGTACTTGGTATCCCTGTATGACTTTATAGGGTTCCATTATTTTTCGACTTCGAGGATAACTTTATTTCTGTTATGGCCTCAATATGATGAGAAATGCATTTTAATATACGAATTTTATTAACGTTTTTTTCAGAGCAAGACTGCGTCGATGCCTGAAGTTGTGAGTGAAGAGGTATGACTATTTCCTTTTATTTACTATTTATTAAGGCGGAGATAAATTCATATAGCTATTACATCTCTTTAGAGCATCAACTTTCAACTTGTATTTGAATTGAACTCCGACGATCTGGAGCGTGAAGTAAGACGACCGCCTACGAATGAGATTCAAAGCTCACCACTGACGCAAATAGCAAAATACGTAGCTGCTAATAGTGAGGTTAGAAAGTTAATAAAGTTTTGATTTCCTTTTCCGCCCCTGATTTGCATATTGGACCGCGGGGTGTCCCTTCACCATGTTTGCTTCTTATTTCCTCGAAGATTTCATCTTGGTCGAATTATTAATTAACTTTTTTTCTTTGAAGATTTTGAATATCGGGGATGCAATAACATGGTATGGGGAATCAATGAATCCTTCGAAGGCAGTCGTATTCGCGCAGAACACGGAGGTGCGTTCGCTCCCCAAGAGCATTCTCTGCATGCCAATCTACAACGGTCAACATCAGGTTATTGGTGTGGCACAACTGATCAACAAGGTGGGGTTTGAAAAGTTTCAAGTGAATATATTAGAAGAAAAATTTCTCCAAGTTTATCAACATTGCATATTCATTTGTTTTACTAATTTAGAGTAATAATCAGCACTTTACTGTCACGGACGTAAATACCTTCGAAGCTTTTGCAATATTTTGTGGACTAGGAATTCACAACACGCAGTTGTACGAAGGAGCCTGTAAGTGGAGAAAGTTGAGTATACGTCGTGGCTCTGCAGAGACAAAGCAGGTTTACATAAATTTGTTTTAATCATTTTAGGTAAACTAATGGCGAAACAAAGTGTGGCTCTCGACTGCCTGTCGTATCATGCGACTGCAACCCCCGACGACACGGAACGCCTCCGTCGTGACGAAATCCCTTCCGCAGTTACTTATAATTTATTTAGGTATGTAATAATAAGCATGTTTATTTATTATCAACGCTACTCGATTTCAACTGTGCATTTATATAGATTTTTTGTCACTGTTACAGTTATGAATTCAACGATTTTAACATGACTGATAGTGACACTTGTAAGGCAACCATCCGGATGTTCTTAGAGCTAGACTTGGTTAGAAAATTCCATATTCCATATGCGGTAAGCCGATTTTAAAACATTTAATTCTGATAAACGAGTGGTTAAGAATTGAGACTAAAAGTATTAAAAATAACATATACAAATATATTTACCTAAAAGTACTTGCTCTGCTCTGATTTCGTAAATAAAAAAATTAAAAACCCCTGGAGCCTCTTTTCCAAGTACAATTAACTGGTTCATTGTTCACGTTCCGTTTAATGTTTAGATTCAAGTTTTACTGCAACTGGTGTAAATGTTTTTTTATCACGTAGGTGCTATGTCGGTGGGTGCTCAGCGTGAAGAAAAACTACAGGAACGTGAAATATCACAATTGGAGACATGCGTTTAACGTGGCTCAAACCATGTTCACAGTTCTCAAAACAGGGAAAATGGAGCAGTTTTTGGATGACCATGATGTTAGTATTTAACTATTGCAATTTTATTTTCACCAACCAAATAAAGTTCTAAAATGCAGAATTCAAATACTGTATCAGTCGTATGTTCACTCTGTATGTTCTCATATTTATTTTATTGTTTTGTTTTCAGGATCTTTCGGCAGAAGATTACAGGAAAGTGATGAAGATTGTAGAGAAATCCATCTTGTCCACAGATTTGGCCATGTACTTCAGAAAAAGAGCTCGATTTATTGAGCTAGTTGAAGAAGGAGAAATTTCCTGGCAAGGGGATGATAAAAAAGAATGTGCGTGCACACGTTACCTTTATTCTTTGTGAAACATTATGTTTCAGGTGAAAGTAAACTACGTCTATATTACGGATTTGTATTAATTTCAGTATTGTGCGGTATGATGATGACTGCCTGTGATGTCGCAGCGATCTCGAAACCTTGGGAAATCCAACACAAAATAGCAAAGTTAGTCGCAGATGAGTTTTTTGATCAGGGTGATTTGGAGAAGGAGCAACTAAACCAGCAACCGCAGGTAAATGTCTCATTTCCGCTTTTTAGGGAAAGGCATGTCAGATTTTCCAGTTGATAGTGTCATGACGCAATTAAATGTTAATTGAATTTTCCGTAGGCGATGATGGATCGAGAGAAGAAAGATGAACTCCCTAAAATGCAATTGAGTTTTATTGACGAAATATGCCTCCCTCTATACAAAGTACGGATTACAAGGCGAAGTTTACTACGATTATGGCATTGGCATTGCTACTGCTTATTTAAACATGAATTTGAGTGAGATAATGTCAAAATTTCAGGTTTTATCTGAAACATTCCCTTGGCTTCAGCCATTGTACGATGGTGCTTCCCGGAATCGGCAGAACTGGCAAGACCTTGCAGAAAAGGTGGACATGGGATTAACATGGATTGACTACGATGTGATAGAAAAGCCTGTTGAAGAGTTTACAAGTAAAGAGCGCAGATGATATTTATTTGATTCTGAAGGCTTGTAAATATTAAATATTTCTGATTGCCTCATTTGCAATTTTAGAAGACGCTGAGCCTGAAGATATTGATTTTGTTGTACAAAATCTGAACTGTCCTCATCCCGATCAAGACGCTACAAAAAAATCGAAATCCAGATGGAAGCTACGAAGACTGTTCCGGGAGACGAGCCAGTTGCGCAAATCCACTTCCTCTCAGTCAAAGACGTCCTCAGAGGTCGCCACATTCCACATGAAGAAAGAAGAAAATTCGCAAGACATGCCAATCGCAGCTAATTCCTCGAATAATTCAAAGCTAGCCGAAGATTTCGGTGATGAACCTAGTCGTCCCTCCTCTAAACCTTCTAGTCCTGCAACCAATGGAGCTCCTCGCACCTCTCATCGAAAAGGAAATTGTCAGATATCATGAACTACTTAAGTAGTCCTCTCACACAAAAATAGTTTCTTGTTATTTATTGCTCTCTCACAAAAGTATATATTTAATTTTAAATTCGTTAACCTCGTTGCCATTTTTTAGAGTTTAAATTACACATTGTAAAAGTACATACCACTTAATAATTATCTGCAAAGACGGGATGATTAATGATTATACACTCACATTGACACACATTTATTGATTGACGCAACGTTTCCTATTTCCCAAACACCACAAATCACTCAATTCAGTTTCCGTCATCGACATAATCAATACAGTATTTTTCAAGAGATTCTCATTCATATATAATATTTATCCATGCAAAGCAGATACTATATAAAAATCGCTTCTACTTTAACTATGTATCATGAAGACAAGCAGGGCATTCTATGTATTTTAATTAGTTCGAGCGCAAATTAAGTATATAATATATCTGACGACATTAACGAGTATAATTCATAATAAATGCAGAACTTTTTAGCGAGAGAAACAAACTTTTGTCTTTGTTACCGTTACCGCTGCTGAGATTGAAACTAAATAACATTTGCATTTTCTATTCATAAATATAAATAAGCTAATATGTACATGTCGATTTAGTGGAGTCTTGAAAGAAAATAGAGAATTCACGCGTGAGTGAATTCCCGCTTGTGATTTTGAGTACTTACGTAATTTACATTTAGAGATAAGGAGAAATGGAACGCCCCGTGATTTCATGTCGTTATTTCCGTAAATACATATGCCGTTGTACTAATTAACAAAAAAAAAACATTTTGCATATTGATATTGATGCCACTTTGATGTTTGTAATGAGAAAATTATACCTAGAGTTCACAGGATGGCGAAAAAGGAAACATTTTAACTGTCTCATTGCTACCCAGTAGGAGTCATAAGTAAACCGAAAAGAAATAAAAATATTGCCGCGTACGAATGTCTCATTTACTCTCTTTCTCAATTATTTTTAACATTTAGTTAATTTAAGTATATATGGGGTACTGCTTAATTTTCATACTTCAGCAAATTTTCCCTTTAAGCTTAAAAATATCGCTCAATGAGAAATCGTGTCGGTTTTGGGAAAATATAAAGATGGCTTGGAAAAAACACAAGAATAGAATATATAACTACTACTCGCCTTGGTAACTGACATTCAAACCCCTATCCCATACGACAAAAGCAGGTAAAAGTTCAAGCAGTCTCGTTGCCATAACCACCCACCCACCATTGGTTTTTTAGTTGCATGTTGCAACTTGCAACTTTTGTAATTCATACATGGGAAAGGGGAATCCCAATCCCAAGTCGCCCCCGAGAGCAACGGTACCTCAAGGAAGGACTTTACTCGATAGGACTTCTTAATCTTTACAGAGGTAAGTACATCTATTATGCAGGTTACTGTGTAAACTTAAATGGAAACATGGACAAGTTGGTTATTAAAAATAATCCTTTAAAGGTCAAATGTGTACAATTACAAAGTTATTAAAATTACCTACGATCAGAAGGCATTTCGTAAGAAATCTGTGAAGGGAAGTCGTCAAAATGAAGGTAATTTAAAAGACATACAGGGTTTCATTCATTCACTAATTCTCAAAAAGAAAGGTTCTCTGAAGTAGATTACCAAAGACATCATACTAAACGCGTAATATGTATGTGCTTACCTACATCTTTCGACGGAAGATAATAAATATAGCCACCCGTTATATATTATATCAAATTTCAGAATGTTTACCTTCAAATTATTAAATGCTTCCGTCGATATAGATTTCAAATGTGGAATAAGGAATCTTTAAGCAAAACAAACCAAATATCAAATGACAAACGTAGTGCTTATATGTATTTGATTGAAAAAATGAGTTAGATTCGATAACTGAGTTATAAGAAGAAGCCAGAAAAGCATCCACCCATCTACTTGAATTTTCATTCAATTTTTTCAGTTTCCCTTTGCAAAAAGACACTTTGAAAACGTACGGTTTCTTCAAATTCCCATCAATTTTTCAAAGAATCAACCTGAATCGTTTAATGTATATTTATTAGGATCAAGCTAAGCGTAGGCTATGCGTAGATACTTATGTTTTCCTGCTGTGTGTGGTCCCGTCCGTCCGTCCGAGCAATAACTTTCGAACGAAATCGAACTTTTAATTCTGTTTTTAATCAATTTCTCCGTCCAATACATAGGCTAAGTTCGTAAATGGGCGCGATTGGTTAATTCCCTCGACCGTTCAAAACAGTTAAAAGTTCCAAAATTCTGAAGCTTCAGTGAGGCATGTTTATATAGGTTTTCGGACCTCGGAAATCAATTGACGTTGTCAAAATAAATTTTAAAGAGCTTCATTCACAGTTAAAAACCGTTAAAACTTCAAAATTGTGAATTTTGAGCGAGTCATGTTTATCGATCGAATATTCAGCCACAGGAATCTATTGAAGATGTCAAATTTGATTTTAGGTGCTTTCTTTCGTTAAATTCAGTTAGAATTTTCAAACATGAAAAACAAAGTTACCTATATCTCTCTTCATATGAGGAACATGATATGACTATGATTGTTCATGAAATATTCGAGTTCCAAATCCGATTCTTCGCAGTTCAATATGAAACGCATTTCTCAATCTATACCATGATTTTAGAGCCCTTGAAATTTTCGTTAAAATTAGAGCATCGCCAACCTTGAAGCGTGATCCTCCTTATGACTTTACAAGGTTTATTGAGTTCCATTTTCCGCACAATCTTGACAATGATCTTTTCTGCTGCCATTTAAGAGTAGGGTTTCCTGGGGATGGAATTACCCTCGACATTATGTAAAAGATGAACCTTGTACGTTGTACCTCACCAACAAAACTCAACCCTTTCGCTCTTCTAAGTACTACGTTAAAATGGTGAGGTGGGTATCATGAAAATCTATAAATTTTCTGCAACGTCCATTCATGAATGAGCTTTGCAAAGCATTTCCTAGGTCGTTTACGACATTGCCTAAATACCTACTTTACATGAACCTTACGCATAAAAGGAGCTTTCTTCCTATCGCTTTCCCCATCATCGGTTCCTTTTTTTTCCAGCCTAGACTCCATAACAGAGCGTATAGGTGGACGGGAAATCTGTACTTTTTCCTCCCACGCAACCCATTTTTTGGCACGATTCCAGAAACCTTCACAGCCAGCCAGTATTATCATCTGTCACCTCCAGCTGTACCATGCTAAAGTAAGCGTCTCTGCAGAAAGCCTCTGATTTCGATACCTCTCCCTCTCTTCTCACTATTCCTTAACTTCTCTTTTTCTCTCTTCGCATTCCATGATGGAAGCACTCACTACTATAGCTTCCTTCCAGTGCTAAACTTTAATTTTTAAAACTTTATGTTCATAGGAAAGAAAAGCATGAAATGTCCAACTTCCTGTTTTTGATATTTTCCTACATACAATACAACTGATCTTTTTCGTACGGTGGTATAGTTGTGGCGTGGTAGTAATTTCACTTTCTTCACCAAAAAAATCTTCACTGCAACTACGTACTACCAAAAAAGTACTTTTACTTTTCCTGTGCATTTCAGCTCACAATATTTACTTCCTGGCCTGTTTTCAACTAAATATCTACTTTTCTGCACCGCAAAGTCCGCTTCTTAGAATCTGGTTATGGTTCACTCAACTAGAATATGATTTAGCCAAGAGTAGTGGTGGAACTAATGGACAATGCTACTGCATGCTGCATGGTACGATGCCAGAGGGAGGAGAAATTAGCCCAGGCAATCCCGTGATAAAGACATCAAGTCCGGGTAGCTATTTACCTACTACCTTCCACGAAAAATACTTTATCCGTGAAAATTGTTAACATACCTACAAGTAATCCGGATTCTTTAAATTTCAGCACACAAAATAATATATTTTGCTAAAAGCATGTCTTTAATTCAGACTGAAATAGCGTCTCTTCATCCCAGCCACGTAATAATATATGCTTTCCTTTAATGAGCGTCCATTCATCCGAAGGACCTCGCTCGAATATCGTCATTTGCAACGCTGTCACTAGAATATTATGTATGTACATATATATATTTATATTACCTAGGTGCACAATTTTTCATATGACTTTATACTAGAGTGCTCAAAAACACTGAATATTTTGGCGGAAAGAAGTTTCTCCCACAAAAGCTATAACTTATTTATTCATTCATTTTCTCTAATCTGAGAGAATGAGAAAGCACTGTTGCATCCATTTTAGCCTACCACCCACCCCCACAATTTGTATAGTAATGACTACTAGACACACTAGAGGAAAAGCATGAATGAAGCGCATTCATGACGATGATGATAATGATGACAGTGTCTAATGCCATGGGATATGTAGCATAGCATGGATGGATATTATTTCAGCAAGTGTCGCAGCAGTGATAGTGGTGGTAGGGATGGCATGTCATGAAAGACGTTGTAAATTTAGCTTCACCGTAGAGAAGTATGTTTTAATTAAATTTCGAGGTCTTAACGAGGCTTTCTTGTGAAAGTATAAAGTGGAGGAAAATTAAGCTCGAGCGGTTAGCCGTCTCCTCTTTCATAATATATGCATTTATGCATGGCTAATTTCACATTTTTTCACCGCATAAAATGATTCAGAAAAATCGTTACGACGACACTGTATTTCATCGCCTGGTATATAAACTCATGGTGGTGGATGGTTCTTTATGCCATCCTTTTATCTGTTCCTCCTCGAGAATGCTGTGATATTGCCTTGCGGATCGAATGTCATGTTATCATGTAAATAAAATAGCAAGAAAACTGTGTATTTTTACTTGAATAATATTGATGATGGCTTTGCTTTGTTCGCGAGTTTGATTATTGGGTACGAAAATTTTCAGTGAGGTTTTAGGGCGCCTTAGCAAGTATTTAAAATTCGATTTCTCCGCTAGTAGTATTGATGTTTTGAAAATGATCATTGAATGAGAATGATAAAATCACTGTTACTGGGTCATAACGCAGAAAATTTAACTGCGAAGACTAATAATATTCATATTCAAGCTATACTTTAGTTATTGTTATTATTAAAGCTATGAAGCATCAAAGCTGCATCATGCATTCATCTGGTGTTCAGATTGACAAAATCTGAGCTGATTTTCGATAACGAAACGAAAAATGATGGGTGAGGTCAGGTTTCAGTCTGACCTTTTATCGTTATTACAGTATGTTACACTTATCCGATTCGTTGTCTGTTTTGCAATTTTTAGTCGATGGCAATGACAATGACTCTCACCTAAAGTATGTATAGCTATAGCTAACCGCGGCAGATTTTCCGGGAATACCATGCATGTGCCCAATTTTGCAAAAATGTTTTAACATACGCGCGTTTTAGTGCATGAGAAGGTCCCAATGTGACGGGAAGTAAAGTTGCTATTGCTGTCCATTGGTATTGATGTAAATTCCATTTTGAGTAAATTAGGAAACCAGGAATATAGGAATTAAATAAAAATATAAATTCGGTAAACTCATAAATGTTGCAAACGGTAAGTGTAGTTTAATTTCTTCTAGAAATTCAACAGTAGAAATTCAGACATAGTAATTTGACCTTTGGCCCCTTGAACTTTGTCCTAGTGATCTGAAATTTAATAGGGATCTTCCTTGAGGTGAGGAGTAGCTACGAATAGTTCGATATAGTAAACCCGCAAGGGACACACATTTTCCGGACACTATAAACATTGGACGCTATAGGCAATGGGAAATGCATGTTAATAGGTTTTCAAGGGACGAAAAAATTAGGACGCTATGATCCTAGAAACGTAATAAGCGTCGCCACTGTATCAAACCTTTGCTATATGTACCAAATTTCAGCTCAATCGTACATCCTGGACTAAAGTTATCGTCTGGACATGTAGACAGACGGACGGACAAATGTGAAAGCATAACGTTGCTGCTCTGCGGCGTTAACAGCATAATAAGGAAAGTTCTGCTATATAGACTCTTTTTGGACATTCCCCGAATATGAATTCAACTAAGATTTTCGAACTTTTGAAATGAGTGCAAACACAAAGCCTAGACACTTTCGAAGCTCAACATCGGATACATAAAATTCATATGAAAACTTTTAAAACGGAAAAATATCGATTGAAAAGTATGTATGTGATTAATTTGTAATTCTTCAAGACATTTTTTTGTATTCCTTCAAGAAATTTTTCTGATTTTGTGAACTTTTTTAAAGGATGAACATAGAGTGGGATGAAAGAACGATTTCTACCCACGCCATCGCCATAGTCATTAGAAAATTCTGAAATTTGTATCGAAAGGACTAATTTTTTTCATAAAATCATGTTCTAATGAATAGGCAGTATTTTCCTCAAGCACTACTGCTGCAAACAAAAAGGATAAAGATAAAATGAAAGGGTAAAGTGCGTAAGACTCAAGACTACTAAAAGAAAATGAGTCAAAGGAAAATATTTGCTGTTTAATATTGAATGACGCAGACTTTGTTCTCAAGCAAAATTTTCGGAAGGAAGATCAAATTTGTCGAAGTCGAAGCGTATTTTGTCTTTGAAGAAATATTAAAAATAGATGGCAATCATGAGAAGTCAGAATTCCATTGAAGTGTACCTCCTCCTACTTCTTGTCTAAATATAGGCGTGTTTACAAGATTGAAATTCGAACACTAATTTTTCTCTGACCTGATTTTTTAATCTCTGCAGTGTGCACATCAAAAAGTACTAATGGATTCGCTATATAACGTAACCTTTGAGTGTTAAGTCGTGTATCAAATTGTTTCTCTGAGGACATGGTTGTTTGCTCAATAATGTCCCAAATCACTTAATTATTGCTTCGTCATCAGCATCAGCACATTCTTCGAAAACAGGAACTTGTCTGGTATTAATGGCCATTTTAGAAGAAAAATACATTATATATGATCTAACAAGCAAGTCACCTACATATTTTATCGACTACATACATATTTCTAGAGGAAAAACTTTCTCTATTTTGTTTCGCAGATGATGAGATTGCAAAAAAAGGAAAAAAAGTAAATGAGATTGCGGCCATATATATATGTGTGTGTGTGCGCTTATAATGATTAAGTGAGACGAGTATATTTTATGGTGCTTAACAACGAGAAAAAAACAAGACTGAAGGACCACCACACACACACCACCCCCGCAGAAAAAAAAATTTTGGTGGAGCTTGGCAAAAAAGAGGGGAACGAAACTAATAATGTACTTGTGAAACAATCGGCTTTTCTTCAATGAATTGTACATGTCAATTCAATACTACATTTTTTATGAATGTTCACGGCTTAGCTTGGACGATTGAGTGAGTTGCGAATTGAGTTCAAGTTGATTCTTTTTCTCTATCCATTTTTCTTGCTCGAGAGGGGAAAAATAAGGGACTGCTTGGTAAACAAAAGAATATCATTAAGTAGACCTCTTGAGCTATGTATGTAAAAGAAAAAATAGACAGAAATGAACAAGAGTGTTTGTTCTTCGTCCTCATCATCATCATCATCATCGTTTACAAATGCAGAGCTTTAAGGAGCATTATCGACTCCTGTTGGCTCCAGTCCAAATGTCATTTTCAATCGACGTGACTCATGCCTAAGGATATATGGAACTGGTGGATTCATAAAAATATCTGGCCCATTCATGAAAAAATGTTGGAGTCTGTGAGCCCAAGTCTCTAAAGTGAAAAAAAAATATTCAATGGAGCGAGTGTGTATAAGCATGCATTGAAAAAAATATATAATGTGGTGAAGTTATGTGCAGCTTATGTACTTTCCCTCTTTTCTCTCGAACTACTTTCCCCACACGTTCAGTCAGTAGCGCCTTCCTTTCATTCATTAAAAGTTCCTACTTCCCCATTTTTTTCAGTTTACAGGCTGCATGGTGCAAAGAAAAGTTAGTTCATACCTTCAACTGAGGTAAGTACGATCCCCGAAACTACTTGACCAACCTTTTCTTATTGAAAAGTGATAGATATAACGATACATAGGTGTAGAAGACTACATAAATAAGATGAATACATACATTGCTAACTCTAGAAATATCTACTTTTGGATGGGGTATGGTATAAGTATAGATAATATGTAGCTTCTGCAGGCATCACAAGATATTATGAATGGTCGTGTTCCTGTTCGCAAAGAGGAAATAAAAAGAGCTACCTAGATAAGGAGAGCCACAAGGGAGTTTGCGCCAGCCAGCCAATTTTCATGAATGAAAATAGAGAAGGACGATGACGACGATGATGATCATGATGGGACACACACACACACATAGAGAGATTTTCTTCTTGTGTTTTTATTCACTTAGTAACGAAGCCTCAGGAGTAGAAAATCCCATTTCCATCTGACTTTGGCACAAATAGCTTCTCGTTATCCAGCCTGGATTTATTTGCGTCCGAGACCTAGGATCGGGCAAGGCTTACAACAACTTGCTCTCCTTTCCAATTCAAATTGTACACACGTATCGCCGCTATTCATTCCAGATTTACAATTTTCCCCCTCTTCCTGATTTACCGACTTGAGTAGGTGGAGCGATGTAAATCGTATGTTTTTAAAAAAAATATTTTCTTTCCCTTAAGTCCATCCACAGCAGCAGCCGCAGAGTTAGTTTCCTTTTTCTCTTTAAGACTCTGATGAAAACTTTGCGGGGGAAAATTTGTGTAATGGACTAAAAGTATTTTTTTTCTCTTTTATTTCACTCCGCAAATCAAATACATCTTTATAAACTTGTAGCTTGTGTGAAATTGAATTCTTGTTGAAACTCAATTTTCTACTTGTTCGGAAAAGGGAGAGTTAGAAATCTAAGCCTCGTTTCTGCGTGGAAGAAGAAACAATTGGAGCTCGGCTCTGCTTTTCATTCCATGAACACAAATGAATCCTTTATGTAAGCTGATGAGAGAAGTCTTTATCGCGATGAGAGATAAACTGACACTTCTCATGCAATATAGTTTTCATGCTCTCCTCAATTTTTTGCTAGCATGTTTTATGGAAAGCAATTTTTTTAAAAAGGATGTAGCAGCGTCAAAGAGGATTTATGTTTCAATTTTTAGAGGAACAAGTCAAAGCCAACGTCGTTTTATTTTTCTTAGTGTCAGGGGTTTAAAAGCTCTTCCCATATCCTTTCACATGATGACTACTGACAATTCGATCGGCATGAGTGTGGTATTGCTGAATTCGCCGTTTTCGAAATAAGTAATAGCATATAGCATGTATCCAATTTTTAGAAGTTCTGTAAATTTTGGATAAACACTATTTAGACCACGGCGCGGTGAATTCAGCAATATCACACTCAGACCGATCGAATTCATAGGAAATTGAGAGGATAAATTGCTCTTATCCCTATCCCCGGTGAAATTCATCAAAGTGGCTTAGGGCTTCATAAAGTAGGAAATGGTGCTAGTTATTCAGGCATTACTATATTAGGTTCAACAACAAGATCCACTAATGCAGAATGAAATGAAAGAGGATTCATGACGCAATTACACTACTACACATAAAGCGCGTTATCTTCCAATAAAGCTCTTATATAATTTGTACTTGAGCCAGTAATACGATCGCGATGAGCATTCCTTCCCATAATCTTATCACAAATCGAAATAATTGAAAAGACGAAAAAAAATCTCAATTCAATTTATGTAAATAATAAGAGGAGCCGTAATAGATACTCATGAAAATCTCAATGTAATTTGCCGCTGAGGATTTTTTTTATTCTCTTGGTTTATTTTGTATATTATAAAATATTCTCGTTCGCATCATCATATTCTCGAAAGTATAATGCTGTATAGTGCATACCTAGATGCATAAATCACACATAATATTGCGTATTCATCCATCATCAAATGCTTATTGTCTAGTTTTCGGATTTCATTTTGCGCTTCCTTTTCGTTTTGCTGTTTTGCCTTTTGCTGAAGCAAATTTTGTATCTATTTTGTAAAGGAAATATAGCGGCACTAGGCTCTGTGATTTTCACTGCATGTAAAAAAATGGCAAACTAAGTTGAATCATAAGCATAAAATCTTATTTTTTCTTCCGTTTGCTTCCACTTCATTCATTTTTTTTAGCTTCGGCTGTTCCATTTATACCTCTCCTACTCCTATGTGCATTTTTATGCCACAAAAGCACCAGAGAAAAAAGCAAACACGAACCAGAAAAAAGGCGAAGAAATCAACTGGGACCACAATTACACAAACCACAGAATACAAAAGAATTTTTGCCCATTCAGAAAGCAACCAAGCCTACTGTAAATATTTGCCGACGAGTCAGCCAACAGGAGCAGCAATAATCTTGGAGGATACATTTGAGCAATAAGTTTTAGACTGAGGAGATACAAAAAAAATGTTGGGATGGAGGCGCGCACGTCAATATTATGTAAGTCCGAAAAATATATTATTAGCAAAGTTTTCAATGTGGCGACAGCAACTGATGCACGCACGTATCACAATACACGCTTTCACTATTGAGAATGTTAGAGAGACACATTTCTATTGCGGGGTTTATTTAAATGAAAAAAATAAATGACCTGTGTGAGAAGTAGAGAAACACTTGATTAACAATTTAGTGGTTTTGATTCAGGCAAGGGTCTTGAAAATAAAGAAAGTTAACATTCCAAGTCTTAATAGTTGCATAAAAAAGCAGAATATTTACGTATTTAGAGGTCCGCCATTCAATAACTTCGATTTCCTCGATGGGAAAACCAAAACTGTCAGGTTTCACTTACCTATTTAAGTACAATACGATATTTCGGTCTATTTCTATTTCAAAAATTGTGGAATTGTGGATATTATGATTGATCTATACTCGTCCAATAAATCCGACCAGTGACTAGGGCATCGATTCGATATAGTCTGGACAGTTGACAAGTCCGTGATATTGCATCTCATGTGGGATTCACGCAAGGCCATGTTTTACTTTAGCTAAACATAGGAATTCAGGTCGGATCGTCATTTGATTGTGTTGATGTCGATATGTCTGAAAAGAGGACTTTTTTATTTGAAAAACTGCTTTTTTACTTTTCACTTGAGTAAATCCCTTTTGGGGAAAGGGCCCTAGAACAATATCCGACTTTTCTTTCGCGATTCGCTTTCATTTAATCTAACATGTGCGTATCACGTCAAGACTGAAAGGGGTGATGTTTTCTTTACAAATAATCATATGAAGTATTTGTGATAGGATTTACCATTACCACTGTAGATGTGAACTACGATGGGCAAACAAGTTTGAAGATAGATTTGATCTTAAAGTGTCTATCACTTGAGTACACCTGTCAAGTGAAATGCCATTCTCGACGAACACACACTTACAAACACACACACACTCATTTTTACAAAGAGTAAAGAGCCTCTTCACCGTTGAATTTATTTATTTGTATATGTATGTCACATTTATTTATTTTATTTGAATTTACTTCGTATTCGGTAGGTCACATTTCCTATTCCTTGCCTGCGGTTACATATTCGCTTCAATAAACTTCGGATTGTGGTGGCACTGAAAGCTTGCAGTAATCGTTATCGACAAATTTGTCGTCTTCTTTTTCCACGCCTCGAGATTACTTTTCTCCCCTTTTGCACATGAAATGACAAATTCCAAGAAACGTGATCGAATAAGGGTACGACCCGGCCGAAAGTTACTTTTCTCAATAAATTTTGAAATTTCATCCCACGCCGTAGAAGTAAAATATTGAGATGAACACAAGGATGATATACGGTACTCCATCATCATCTATTATTATTACTGATAAGAATACAAAATTTTCATCGCAGAAAGTGAATGTGGAATATGCCGATAGCACAGTCGTTACCTATATCATTCAATCTCGCAATAAAAATATTTTTTCCCTGGTTCGCATACACAACCGATTTAAATGTCACGTCGCATCCATCCCTCCTTCATCTTTGAACTTCGCAGGAGGCTAATAATATCCGAGATTTAGTTTGAAGCAATCATATTTTAATATTTCGAAGAAACTTTTATTTCTGCTTAACTTTATTTTGAAGGAATTATCCATTTTCGAGGAAAGGCAAGCTTATAAGGGAAGAAAGCTTTAAAGTAAGTTTTTCCGACTTTTAGTGACAATATTAGATTGTAGGCGTGTAGAATTTCCTAGAAGAGATTTTACTGGTGCTGAATGTGCTACAAATATTATGAGGAAATATAGACTTTTTGTAATTTCAAAAGAAAAAACTCTGCAAGTTTTCCTGACTTTAGCTTGAGTTCAGCATGTAATAAAACCTAGATATTATTTCTTCAGCAAGTCGTCGTATTCGCTTGTTCATTGTTCATCTCAAAAGAGAGAGAGAGAGTGACTCGTGAATGAACTTTTCGCATTATCTATCATCATTTTTAGTCGGAAGGTGCTATAGAGCATTTTGCTCATATGCCATTGTTCCCACTGCTCCCCATCCCATGACAGAATTCCTCGAATTGATATTTAAGTGGAACTCTAACAAGGGAATAAATCGCATCATTAGAGCGTGAGAATACAAAAACGCCAACAATATATTTATGACTATGACTATGACATTCTTATGTAGTTAGTGACGGAGTGACAGAGTCTTATGCGGAATGTGTAGAAATTGAGACAAAATCTTAACATCCCGAGTCTGAGTCGGATACGCAGTAATAGAGTTCAACGGTTTTAGACGTGTGACACGGAAAGGCATGAGTATCATTTTCATGTATGTAAATACTATGAATTCATGAATTCTGTGGAAAAATCTAACTTGCGTTCATTTACCGTTCTCAACTGTGACCGTTTCGTAATGCCAATGAAAAGACATGTTAGGATGTTTGTCCTTCCAAAGACTGCTGCAGCAGCGAGCTCGAACTTTTTCCTTCCCGTTCACATTTTCTTCTCCTCCCCCATTACTAGACGGGCTTTTCTAATGAATTACGGACTTTAGTTGAATTAATTTTTCATATAAGTATCTATGATGATGATGACAAGTAAAAAGTAATTCTTCCTCCCACTCCATGGCTTACTTTCACTCTTCTCGTGTGACTGCGAGCATGCAACAGCGTTGGCCCGTGAATGAGACACAGGCCTGATTTGAAGGCGAAAAAGCGAGTGAGTCAAAATGATTACGTCCATTCTTTCCCATTTCACCCGCCTGCCTGCGAGAGAGGATATACGGGTGCATGCGAAACAAAGTTTTTTTCTTCCACGGTTGTGAGTTGTGATGCGATGTAACAAAAGTTATTATGAGAATACAATGCGGCACCGCTCTCGAAACCAGAAAATTATGGACCAGAGAGATAACACGTTGTCTCTGTCAAGCTAAATGGCAAGAAAAAGTTTCGAGCATCCTTCAAAATACTTGACTTCCGAGTAATTGATTTATGATATTTTGATCGATGTGTCTGTGTTTCGGGATGAGTGTACCATGAAATGAGTAACCGACACTGACATAAATATTTGTGCATGTATAAAGTAACTAGCTCACCATATCATGTTCATCATCATCATTGTTTCCTATTCTACTTGAAAGCAAAAAGTTTTTTTGTAGCACCCCAGAAATGGACGAAGCGGATGACAATGAAAAGAAGGGTGTAGTAATGAGAACGAAGGAAAAGTTGTGAATGAGCGAGTGTGAAAGACAGACGGGAAACGGAGTGAAGTGTGTGTAGGAGTAGAAATATTGCATAACATGACAATACCATTTCGTCGTTGGATACAAATTGCCACGGAGAAAAAAAATACATAAACTATTCTTCGACTTCTCTGTGATTCGCTGAAAGAAGAAGTAAATAGGAAGAGTTAGGTCATAGTCAGTATAGTATTGCTAAATGTCATTCACTGCAAGTGACAGGGATTTCACGCAAAGGAATTTAATTCGCGGTGAAATGAATTAAGTAGTGCATGCAAGTAAACATGTACCAACATGGGTTTTCAGAAGGTTTCTTTTACAATTCCTGATTGAAAGGTTTACTGGGGTTTCCCTAGACAGATACATAGATAGAGAGGCTAATCGGATCCTTTCGAAATGAAAATATCTGGATTGAGTTGGAGCCATGCATGGAGTGGAATGATTGCTTTCCCTCCTTTCGTTTTTTTGATCAGATGAATCCTTTGCGCACATGAGCTTTCACATCCTTTTTGTATTGCATGTAGAGTAGATCATATGAAAATCGGGAAGGATTCCCATAGACGGACAGAAAGAAGGGCAAGTGGTACTAAATAGTAAAAGGTACTTCAAAAAATATATCATGGAAGGATTCATTGATCTTGATCCCTGTATCCTGCAAAAATGAATTTCCCTCAAACCGTTTTTGTGCTTAGCAAATTTTTCTCTGGATGAATACGAATACGGACTACATAGTATTTAAGGGCTTCTATGGTAACTGATCCGTTCGAAAACCTGGGATTGGCAAATTTGATTAGCGTTGCAGTCATGCAATGACATGTAATATTATGTAAATAATTAATACATGTACTGAACTTTGAATATGTAGTTTATTGTTTCTTTGAATCAATAAGCCTACATTCTTTCTTACCTGCTTTGTTGTGTTGGCCTCAGAGGTGAGTGTTTTTGAAAACAATTCGGAGAGTACTATTGTGAGATGAGAGGACAATGGGATGCTTGAGTCTCTTGACTAGTCCCGAAACATGGTCATATCCGGTTTGAATTACGTAATGTGAACTGACTAAGACGAAGAAGAATGAGTAGACCAATTGAAGACCTCCTTGTATTCTCCTTTCCCTTCCTTTTCGCGGTAGCGGAATTCGTGAATGCCTCTTTGTGTGTGTGACGGCGAAATGCACAAGAAAGGAAATAAAAAAGAAAGAAATATTATTTTACTACTAACCATTCCTATTGCTGCGGCAGTACTACTACCTCTGAAAGGTCTTTTCTATAGGTATGTGCTCCAGTGATTCGGAGCTGGTGATATTGGGCGAGAGCTTGCTGTTCCAGCGATGAAGAAGAAGATGATGATGATGATGATTGCGTGGGTGTCTGTGGCAGGCAATCCTAGCCGTTTTCAACTAACTTTTCTCCACTCTTTTGCCCTATCTTGGCTTGGGCTGTTCCTCAAAACTAAGGAATAAAAAAAACTTTCATACATACGT
>JAHZNI010003816.1:0-11703 GCA_027744415.1 Seira ritae | reverse complement strand
AAAAGGTTTAGGTCAACAAGGATGATCACGTCATCGATCTGCTTTGTAGCAAGCAATACAATAACGATCCGATCGATTAAATTTACCTTGAATTTGCTGAGGATGAACCGTAAGCAGACGAAGGGTGTGCTTGCTTCCATGAGGTAGACGACACCCATGAAGTAATCGCCGTTTCTGAGGCCATCTCGGAAGAACTGCGGTGCATAGTACATAACCAAACAGGTTTTAAAGCGCATACGTATAACTTTTAATGATCACAAAATATACATTATGAGTAATTTTAAATGCATCCAACGAAATAACTACTACTTACCAGGAGAAGTGTGAAGCCGATGGGAGCTAATACAATGTGGTGGATGACAATGACTGGTGATCTGACTACAAACCGGCAAAACTTTTTCCATAATGACTCCTTTGGCGTGAGATCGGGAACGATGGAGACATAGAACATGGCTATTGTATCGTAGAAAAAATACGGCATGCCAAACCACGCATAAATCATGGTCAATGGATGGGAGCTGTGAAGTACGTCATCGTAGCAGTTCAGGCAAACAATCGTGCCTGTAGTTGTTGCCAGAAGAGCTTGGAAACCGGAAACAAGCCTTCAAGGAAGAAACGAAAAATAGAAAATTGTATATGGAGATGTGCTGCTGTAGACTCAACAGATTAGATTATCGCACATTCATTAATGCAAAAACAAAATTTGCGAGTGATGGGATCAAGAATCCGCTGAACTGAACTGAATCAATATGAATAATTGATTATGGCCTGTATAATAAAATATGTGGTGAATATGACCAGGAGAGCACGAGGGCAATAGTTTAATGTACAAATGAATTACTAATAATATGCATAATGCATTAACTCTCAGCATACTTGTTGGCAATATCACTGCAGTCTTTCTCTGAAAGTTCATATTGCTTCTTCAGACGTCTTCCGAGCACGGACTTGGACCAGAATTGGAGCTGCAGTATGAACAATCCTGGAAAAACTATCCAGCCTCCGATGAACAGACAGAATGCCGGAAAACCGCTAGCCATCATCAAACGTTGCCTGTTAGAACTGCATACATTAAAAAGAAATATTTGCAATAACGAATTATAATAACGTATGTGTAAACATGAAAACAAGATAAGTATACTAGAGAAATGTTCTGAATTTATGTGAGATTCAGTATGAATTTATTTACCAGACAAACCGTTAGAAAATGTGTTTCGTAACAGGACATGGCAGTGATTTTTATTGCGTAGGAAGTGTGGAAGTAAAATGTCTTTCTGAGGAAGGTACATCTTGTTCGTACTAATTTTGAAATAAAATTGATTTTATCACAGAGAATTTAAAGTAGGCAATTTTTCCTCTTCCATCTACTACGTCTTTTCCCCAACACCTCTCTCTAGTCTAAATTGAGCAAAAAGGAAGAAAAATATGATGATGGTGTATATGTATGGTATTGCACGGAAATTCTTTTTTATTGCAAACTTATCTCTCACTCTCAGCTTAAAACTAAGAAGAAAATATTTTTTCTCTTTTCAAAATAAACTTTTTTTCACTTTTAGAAATGGAAGATGTATGGAGTATTTTTTGGTGCATGTGACTTTCATTTTATAGCCTTCCAAGATAAAAACCTCTTCCATTTTGGCAGGCTACCACTATTCCCCACGAACACAGCACAGACACTGGTTCCCTGTTGTTACATGCATTGGAGTTTTTAACGCTCTTCCATCCCAAACATCATCATCATTTCCAATGCGAAATACTTGAAGAAAAATACCCGACTTGCCCGATGACTCCCGCATTTGCACGTTTGCATTATAATATAAAAAAAAGAAAATCTTCGCGTATGGCTTAAGGCCGGCTATTTCTTCAGGCCTTTGTATTTTCTCTCATATTCCTCGTGCATGCCTCCATTCCGTAAGTACGTTCCCGTAATTTGATATGTTTAAATATGCTGCTGTTAAAGGAATAACAGAAGTCAAAGCGTGTTTGAAAAACAAAAAGCACTTTTTATTCGGCCGTGTACTGCAATGCCAAGCGAAAGCAACTTAGGTTGGGTTCGGAGGGAAGGAAACATGCACACAGAGAGAGAAAATGTGTGATAGCTTTGGCTAGGCTTAAAGTTTGACCTATCGCTTTTCTCTCCCTCCCAGTTAATTATGCATTATTTCGGGCTATTATTGGACTTCATGTTTTTTCGAGGTTCGATCACGCCTGAATTTTTTATTATTATTTGAGAAAAGAAGAGGAATGAAGCGACTAGACTCCTACACCACCACCACTCATGTCATGAAAGCCATTTACTCCCTCTTCATTTACGACAGGGAAAATCATTTAGAAGGAAGCAAATGATGAGATGAGTGGGAGGCCGTTCGTCAAAGGAGGGCAGTTGCTCAAAAAAGCTTTCTTTTTTGCCTATTTGATGTGATGCAGTACTTAAATTTCGTATGCATGATAATAATGCTTCTTCTGCTCCTGTGAGCTCGTATCCTTAAATTCTACTTTTTAACGAAAATGAGGCCTACTTTTTATTATTCAAAGGAAATTCTGTGGAAACCGTGTTTCACAAATGACAAAAAGAAAGTTCGTACGTAAAGGGAAATTTTTAATTAAAAGCATCCTGATGTGCTGTAGTTAATTCGTGATAACGCCAGCAACCATATGCGCTGTTAGAGTGGCGAAAAAATTAATAATGTGCATCTTACCCCACAATCCTCATATAATATTTTAACATAGCACTGAATATTACTTTAAAACTAAAAGTGGATACGAGTTCAGGTTGCGTTCATCTGCGTCAAATATGTTTGTTTTGTGAAAGAAAAGTTCCACTTTTAATGAAATCATCGAGGCCTGATAGAATCCGTATGCTTCAAATTTTATTTAAAAAAAGAAGCATTTGTGATGCTTATATTTACTTTCTCAGTCGTATGAAATTAGTCATAATACTCTGGAGAGAAGTATAGTGTTAAGAAAAGATTGAACATTGACTTTATGGAATGCTTCCAAAAGGATTGTTGAGAAGTGAAAAAAATATGGAAAGGTCTGGAGAATTTCCTCGATCTTCTCACTCCCTCTTCTTTAAAATCCCATTATCTGAGAAAATGTTGGATTCTACTAAAAACTCCTCTAGTAAATGCTTTTAACATTTTAAAAATCAGGAACCGGATGGATGAAGAAAAGTGCGCTCGAGATAAACCAGATTACTATGAAGATATGTGTTTATTAAGGCGCAAAGTATTTTAGAATCAGCGTCGAGGTTGCTGGAACGGGAGCAGCAATCTAACTAAGACGGAAATTTTGATTTCACGGGGGAAGTCAATCGCCTCTTTACTCCCACTCCACTCCACTCAAAGATCATACCTAGCTACCAAGTGCCGAGAAAGTGCTACTGCCTGCCACAATTCCTTAGTTGAACCTTCACTTCTCATCTATTCCATTTGAACATTTCAAAGAAAAGTTGAACAAAGAGTTTTTTTCGCTTTTAAGCTGGAAATCTCCCTTTTTAGTGCGGTAGAGTGAGAGCATTATTATTCATCCATATGTTTGTTTTATGCGTACTACATACTTCTTTGTGTGTTCCATTCAGAGCAGGAAAGTGTTCTGAAATAATAGTGCTACGTTTCTCCTTTCCCCAGAAACTCGAAACGTGGCATACAAAATGCTTTATAGGATTTCCGCAGGAGAACTTTTCTTTTCAACCTGGATAAATTGGATTCAACCAGGATAAAGATTTCTTTTCATTCGGAAAACCTAACTTTGAGTCAGCCTCAGGAAGACAATAACAACTATAAGAAGAAGAAACAACATTAATAGGGGTTTCTAGACTTGCCTGGTCTGTTCTATTTTCTGGTATTTAATAGTAATAGTGCCTATTATATGTGACAAAGTAAATCAATTACCAAAGCTCTATTAATAATTTTGCGAAAACGGCAACTTCTCACGAACTCCCTGGTAGCTCCACGAAATAGTAGTATGCAGTAGTTTTTCTTTCCAGTCACTAAGACTGCTGCTCCTTTCTTCGCCTTTTTTTGTATTTCTTTCTTTCGTATATAATTAGAGTGGGTTTAATGAAGTAGAGACTGAAGTTGTCACAACGTAGGTGAAGGTACACTGATATTACAAGCTTCACTGATCACTAAATGAGAGCTAAGAATTAGAATCGAAGGAGCGTGAAATGACTACTTCTTCATTAATTAACTTTTGATGGCCCATGACACAATATTGCGGATTTCTTTTTTTAATTAATTTGAGTTTTTAGGTTTGTCAAGGTTACCTGCTAGAATAACAAAGAGTCGATTAAGTATGTCATGTAACCATGAAACTTTGAAGGTATTTATTCGTAAACCGATGTTGTGAAACCCATAATGTATCCTTGGCCATACACGGGGAACAATTGGGAAATCAAATACATTTCGTAAACGGGAGGGATATTATGTTGTCTTACCTAAGAAAATTATTATGAAGATTCAATTAAAACATTGAGAAATTGAAAATTTTCGATCTTGAATGAAATTGAAGAAGACGGACTAGAAAGTGGCATGAATAAAATGTAAGTTATAGTAGGTATTTAATAAAGGTAAAAATGAAGTAGATTTTTAGAATGTATGTAAATGGATGCGCAGCGACCCCGAGAAATTTTTTACCCTCATTTCCAATGTAATACCTGATTGAAATTGAATGTTTCAGAAAATAGGCCCAAGACCTCAATATCGCTAAAAAACAAACACAATAATAATATATTATATGATTCTAGACTTTTTTTTGGACCGGCAGTTCTCAGGGACGAATCTGTAAACGACGACTAACCTTAGGAACCTTATTGCTAAGTACATAAGTAGTATGTTACTGTTGCTACACTAACTTTAACGAGCGAAATGTAAAACGTGCATACTTGCTCATCATAGCGATCATCATGAATCAAGCATGGGGCACTGTGATACAAAATTCTTGTCATCGCAAAACAAATATCACTGATATTTACGTTGGCATTTTCTTGAAAAAGTGAATTGGACAGTTTGCTTAACGTCTATTGGTCCCCAAGTAGCAATAAAATATTATGGCCAAATTACAATCAAAATCATACTGTATATGTATGCGTTGTGCTAAATGTTAGTTTTTACCATTTGCTATTTCAAGAATGTTTGCAGAAGTGCTCAAGGTTTTCTATCTGGTTTTGATCTTGGTCTTATAAGAATTTCTTGTAATAAGCCTCTTAAATGTTGAAAAATACGAGGCCTAGATAACTCACTATGAATATGACTGAAGCAGTGTTCCATCATACCCTTGTCCACAGTTGAAAGAGTTAATTTGACATCAAAACAACTTACTTCCTATCAAGAGCAGAAAGCATTTTACGTAAAAGGAAACGTTGTAGCCATGATGATGATGAGCACGCTCCTTTAAATTCTCTTTTTGGTCGCATGAAAGTAAAACATCAATCAGCAAGTTCACTACGACGACGACGACGTGCCGTGCCATATGCACGCAGAGGGTGGGTGGTTTTAGTTCTTCTAGGTATATGTCGAATTGCCTCTTTTCACTTTTCTTTTGACGGTCCACATATTTTTGCTTAACCATCCACACAACATGAAGTGTGCTTCGGACCCGCAAGTACCACTTTCCAATTTTTCAAATAAGAGAACAAACGAAATCAATCAATTCACTACATTTTGCTCTTCTACGGGCTCAGTAGAGCTTACCTACTACAACTTCCCATAACTTTTCGGAACAAGGAAAAGGCAAGACTCATCATAAAGTGCAGATAAATAATATATGCACACGAAATTGTGTTTTATGGGGCAAAACGACTGAACATTGAATTATAGCATAAGGCTTACCTACAAATATAAGTAAGCTACTGGTAACAACTTAACAATTTGCCTGAAGAAGCATTATTTGCTTTTTACTGAACACTGTGCGGAGAGTAATTTTGCCCCGGGTGTAGCTTACGCTTTCTCTCTATATATTCCATTCCGTTTCCCAGAATTCGATCATCCAAACTGTCATGAGGAAGCACAGCAACCGGCTTTAAATTTAAAGCTTCTTGTTTCTTCCACGAAATCACTACTTCAAAGAACATAAATCACAATTCCAATTCCATTCTCTTCGAATAAAATTTTGTAAAGAAGGTTACAGGCGATTTCCCGTAAAATGGGACTTCATTTTTGCCTTCTTGAACTCGAATGTCAGGAATTGATCCCACACATCGTCCAAAATGAAATCCCTACATAATTTCCATAAAATCAATTAGACCCATGTCGTAGTTTACATCTTAATGGTCAGATAAGGTAAGAATATATAGCAATTTAGTTAGAAGGTACAAGAACTTGAACAAGCCCCTAAAAAGTAAACAGGATACTTCTTTATAATTTTCAGGTTGGAGTTTGTTCCTTTACCAAAATGCATGGCGTAATTTTAGTCGATAATGTATTCATTACATCAAAAGCTTGAAGGGATAATAGGGGCAATCTGAATCGAACATTGAATGACAATGACTTTAACATTTCCTGACTTTGTGAAATGATTAAAGCGAGAAGCTAAAATAAATCCTTAAGAGTGATTCAGCACTGGAATCATGTGATACAACTTCGTTTGTCACAGATTTCATTTGTGCAAACACAATGACGTTTTGTGCCGAGTCAAACTAAAATCGAATCAAATTGCTTTCCATACCACACAACATAATGTCACTTTCGTATCGTTGAGACATTCTCTTGATGACGATGACAGAACGCGATGTAAAGAGAAGGAACGATATAATATAGAATTTCTACCAAAAAATCCAGAAATGATATAATTGACTATTGTTGGACTTATGACAAGAGCAATTTGTCCTCCTGTACTCACGACTCCTATCACATTAAGTAACACATCTTGAAAAACGTAATTTTTCCTTCATTTATCATGCAGCTATTGCCTCTATCGACAGCTTTAGGAACTGCTGGATTTCTTAAAAAGACAGCAAAATTTATGAGAGGCAACTGAGCAAATAAAGAAAGCTCGAAAGTCTTTCCCTCACTTTTTCGTCTTCTTTCTTCGATTTCCATTCCTTCAAGAGAAATACGATTATTATGATGGTATGGTTTGTGTAGATGATAATATTTTGATGATGATTTCGTTTCCTTGTCACTCATAATGAATGACTGCTATCACTTGCTCCTGTGTATCGTGACCTACTTACTTAATGGACGCCGTACAACCTTCGAAAAAACGAGTGTAATAAAATGCTTGAGGATAGATAGGAGAAAGTGCTCACATTCGTATTCAGCCAGTTCTAAAACAAGTTTGTAAGCATTTTACTTTCTAGTATTTCTTTTGCTTCACCATCGCCATCCAGAGGCAATGGAAAACGATGCCACTGCAACGATATTACTGCATCGCATCGTCTCGACCCTCTGACAACGTACAATAAATGATGCATTATTATTGAAAATAAAAACAGAGAATTCATATGAAATAATATACCTCCATGGATTAGGCTATTAGGCATTGCATTTCCTTCAACCCTTCGATTCCTTCGGGAAAATAAATGAAGCTCCCAATCGCTAAATCCAGACAGACGGTCACTATATGCCATCGGAGCCTTTCCCTTGAAAACTAAAATTCATAACCGGATATAAAAATGATGGGTTTCCTATCATCTGTATAGGAAAGAGAAAATTACTCTACACATGAAAGCTTCGCATGCACCCACATTACTTATTGAAATTGATGATTCTTCAGCGATCTTATGCATTTCATATCATCCTCTTTTCTCTCTCTCTCCCATGATGCTATTGATAGACAGAGGTAATGGAGCGCAAACTAATATATTTTTACGAGACCATCAATTTTTAACCAGAAAATGGTGGATTTATGTATAGATGAGTAGTAAATTACCTTTCTCTCCCTGTTTTGCTTTTTCTTTTTGTGGCACTTTCTAGCTTATGTACATTGTACACATATGAAGACGGAAATGGATTGTGAAAGGGGCATTTCTTGTTCTTCCACTTCCATTGACTCCCAGTAGCTTTTGTAGCAAAATTTCTCTTGGCTTGAGGTATGCCACTTTCAGATATTCGGAAGTTTTTATAGGATACTTTTCCAAGAAGGAAATCAGCCGGATTATTTGATAAGGAGAATGATAGCTGATGGTGAATTCTGATGGTTGTTATAGATATCGGTGGTTAGTCTGCAGACTAAATAATTTCTCAAAGATGTACACATGAACCCCTTCTTTCTCTGTTCATTCTTTTCTCCTACCTGAGCTCCTATGTTGTTTGCATACTAAAGCCATTCAAGCCCATACAAAAAATATTGCATTACCCCGCTTCCTTCATCGACGACTTCCAGGAGTTACACAGGGAGAAGAAAAGCTTGAATAAATTGGGTAAGTTTGGGAAAAATTACGCTGAATGAATGAAGTAGTATACCAAACAGCAGGAGTTCCTCTGATGTGTAGAAGCAGTAATACTAGGTTCATGTAGTAACTGCAGCAACCAGGCAAAGCTGTGAGAATTGAAGCGTTAAAAACTCGCTGTACGATTTTACTGAGAAGACCTAGATGACCATTTTTACCACCAAAATATTTGTTTTCTTTCATATCGAAGAATCACAACGGAAGTACTAAGTGTTTCAAGAGTATGTAAAATGCTTTCCCCTGCACTGCTTTCGAAATGAAATCAGAATCCAGAAAGTGAAAATCGTCGAACGTGAGTGAGTCCCTGCCTTTGACTCTTGGGATTGTTTTTCTCTCCTCTAAATGTTGCTAAAAATTCTAAATACGACACAGACCTAAATTAAGTCATGCATGACGACAGCTAAGGATCGTCTCCTTCTTCTGTTTAAAACGCAATTTTCACCTTATTTTTGTCTTCAGAACGAAGGAACAAAAGATGTTGGAGTCTTTAGAGTAGTAGTATGCCTTCGTAGATTCGGAGTGTAATGCAAAAATCTTATCATGCGTCTTAAATAAAAAATGCATGATGATCCCTTTTTCCCGACGAAACACTAAACCTAGACCCATTTTCCGCCATACCACATTCCGGTAAAAATAGAGGAAGAATGCGATGTAAATCCTTCTAATCGTCCCACAAGCGACAAGGACTCTGCTTCTTTCCTCAGAGAAAATAGTGAACTCGGAGACATAAATAAGGGGAAAATGGTGTAAGTATCATGATAAACAAGACAGGCCATTTTACCCACAGTTTTCATCACTTTTTTTAAGTCCTCGCAACTTTACTTTGCATGGGGGTTGACTGCGTCAACAATTCAAATCGGAAAGAGATAGATAATATGCGTGTATCAAGTATCAAGCAAACACATGAACAATCCCGAGATTTCTGCTTCCGAAAATTTTTGATAGCTTTCGTCCTTGAGAAGGAAAATAGATTTTGGAATTTCGTATCAATGTTTTTCATACAAATATGTGCTTGTAGGACAAGTTCCACTCGAGAAAATTGAGAAATGATTGCGTCGTCAATCAATACTCATGTATCTACACATTAATTTCCATAATGGCGATGATGACTAGGCATTAAAAAAGTTTTTTCTTGAATATAACATTGTCATCGCATCCTCTCTTCCGCATCAATGAGGAGGTTGAAAAATACCATTGTCCCGTTATGGATATCGTACCGTGTCACCAAAAATAACACATGCATTTTATTTTTTCGTTCGTTCTTTTGTTGGTGTTGTGCAAACAGCGTGATAGGAAAATCGAAACGGAGGAAAAGCAAACGGTGTGAAATGCCTCTAGTCTAGTCATTGTTCCGTTCCCTTCTCTGGGGAGCACATTGGACCAGTAAATTTTACTGTTATGTATTATTACACTATTTGCTAAATCAGCTCTAAAGAGAGAGCACTCGTGGAAATAATAACGTCACGTGAAATGACTTCTTCCTTTCCGCACTCCTTTTTTGAGCATCATCATCAAACTATTCTGCAAAAATCCCAGTTTTGGGAGAGATTTTCCTTCGAACCTGGAAAAGGAGGGAGGGAAGTCGTTTGGTTGTTTCACTAACAGGATTACTATGAGGAAAAGCGTGACAGGTCTGGTGACCGTTGGAGACGACACATCTCCTAACTACTACATACGTGCTAGCCGCTAGCTCATAATATTATTCCCTTAGCTTTTTTTCTACGAAAACAAAGCAGGGTTCGCTACGCTCGTTTGATTTCTTTTGCTCAAACCAAAAATCCATTTAGCACTGGCTGTGGCTGCTTATTGCATTTGCGCAACCGATCTGATGCAAAATACACTAAAATGAGTTTCAAGTCTTCCTGGTCTATCCAGATCTGATGGATAATTAAAATTACACTTCGGCTTTGTTTCTTAAAGAAAACAATCTCTTACAAGACAATCGCCTTAATGTTACTTCTACTTTCTCCTGCGTAAGGCGTAAGGGGAAAGACTGGTATGATGATGATATTGTTTTTCGTCTTTGTCTGGCCTGTACAAACACAAACTCTTCATTTCCTTACATGAAGATACGGTAATGCATCAAGCGAGAGAAATGAGAAAGTTTATAGTTATTGTGTTTTATTAAGTCATTGCCCACTAATCGTGTAATCTTATTCATATAAGCTGTTGTAGCTTATGGGAAACTTATCAGCCCTCAAGTAGCTCAAGCAGATTAGGTATATAATTTGGCTATGACGGAAAACTTTCCATTCCTTGCTTAGCAGGGACGGGGAGAGGAAAAACGACTGAAACGCTTGAAGAATATGTCCCGTTTCTTTCTCGATCCTCCTTTTCTTTACGGCTTTTGTAATGCCTGCAAGTTAAATCAAAGTCTGGCTGCAATTCTAGTTTTCACAATTCGCGAAGTCGCTGCTGATAGTTGAATCAATGCATAAGTTTATGTAGATCATATGTGTATTATATATTTCACCTGGAGGGAAAATGAAGAGGAGAAGTAGAGCGTGGATTTTAACAAAATACCATAGATTTACATAGACCGAAAAATTACTTCTCTGAAGAAGATGACTATATCAACGACCTATCTTCTATTGAACATAGTGTAAAATTTTGAATTCACTGAGTAAATGAAACGTTAGAAATTTCATATTGAGCTTTTAGCTTAGAGCGAAAGCTGTTGAACTATATGAAAGCAAGTATAGCCAATGCAGGAAGTTCATGACAAAATATATAAATTCCCTTTTATAAAGCACCAGCAAAATGTAGCCCGTTAAAGACGGGCTTTCGAAATAAGCGTGAACTGGTGGCTAGCGTCTGAAACAAAAAGATGCCTTTGATTGTAATTGCTTCTAATGTAAAAAATGAAAAAAAAAATGCTAGGGACATTCAAAACTGTTTCAAGTGACCTGCACAAGGTACATAAATCGCGTGGAGATCTCTCTGCATGCTTCAGAGGGGAGGGGTGGGTTGGGTTGTCCGTTAAAAAATTACCCTATGAACTCTATGAAGCTACTTTGCATTTTGAAAATTGGAAAATTTGTACATTTAGATTTTAGTAGAATTTTTGAACTAAAAGGTCTAAAAAGATCAATACCTTTTCTCTATTAATCATCCTCGTACCATCCCTCCCTTTTGTCTTCTCTATTTTAGCCCAAATTCCATAAGGAGGGGGGTAGGAGAGAGTTGTCCGTTCAAAAAATACCCTATGAATCCGGATAAATATGCATTTATAAAGAGAAAGTTTGAAAAGAGACGCACTTAGACAATAGATGGTGGAATCGGTTTCTTATGAATTTGCTTTAAGATGTAGC
>JAHZNI010003815.1:0-12302 GCA_027744415.1 Seira ritae | reverse complement strand
AGGTAACATTTTCGAAAACTTATGAGATTGAGTCCAAGATATGTTGACAAATAAGTAAATGCATGGACATGGATCGAGAATGAAGGTTTATCCAAATTGCCATTATGAATATTTTAGCATTGCCAATATGAGTTTTTAAATTTGCCAAGTTGAGTTTTGAATTTCCCATTGTAAGCCTGCCGAAAAAGCTTTGAAAATGTTAGCATAATTCTCCAAAAATGAAAATATTGTCATTCAAAGCCGTTGCCAATTGTTAGCTGATACGGCTTGTTCACATCGTTCTTTGAATCTGAAAATTAAAATTATGATCTTGGTTTAAGCAGTTTTCCTCCATTAAATTCAAATTTTTTGGTTTGACCAAAATACAAAAGTATTATTGGATTTGAGTAAAATTAAGAATGTACTCACGAGAATTACTTTATTTACTTACAATACTTTGAAAGCCGATGAATATGCATAATTTATATTATACAAAAAAGGAGCGGAAAATGTAAAGAATCTGTAGAAATCATAATATTCGAAACCGAATATTTTCAAGAAGAGTAAGAAAAGAATTACCTATTGCGTGCAGCGGCTACTAATACTTAAGTTTCCGAAAAGAGATTTAAGGCTAATATGGGTATAATCTGGATAAATCAGTAATAAAACTGAATTTCAAACAGACAATAACTATTGATTAATATAAACGAAGAAACTGTTCTACTGGTGAACCAATCATCAACGTAGATTTCATTTTACCTAACTGGCTAAATGCTCGCTTTACAATATCAAAAAGTAATATGAATCATGAAGAGTGGCGGAGTGCTAGCGGTCTTCATTGGTTGATGATTCATAGTAGAATTATATTGAATCAAAATTTCGTTCTCGCATGAGAAACGCAATTATGTATCAACTTGTAATCTTGAAATCTCTGGAAAACTTGATGACGTTGAAGAAAGCACTTTTATGGGATTGAGGCATAGATTGTTAATCTGCAATGCTTTTACGAGGTGGATATCTAAAATCGACTTTCCGGATTAATACAGCTCAAACAAAGGTACTGAATGAAGGACAAAGCACAATGAATGTTCTCGAACTACATGCATTGTTAATTGTTAGTCGTACATTTAAACTTGTCATGTTCTACTGCCAGTCAAGAACACGATGAATTACCCTTAAAAATTCATTAAGTCATTCTGAAATTTAAACTACATCCTATTTTTCATCTTTGATGGTTGCAAAATAAATATATCTCGGTATGACCTTTCGAGAATCAGAAAGCATTATCTTCATCATTACTATATAATATGACATCCTCTCACCTTCGCCAAGCTCAAATTTTAAGATAGAATCTGTACTCAACTTAATGCAGATTAAATACATATGTAGTTGTCCATGTAAAATGTAAGTAACAGCCGAAGTCCGTAATTTAGTCATTGCATAAGTCGATATTATTCATTAGACATCTAAATGCCCATAGAAGGTGACCAGTTTCTGAAATGTTTCTGAAATGTCAGTTATGCATGAAATACACGCATTAAGTCAAGTCCTTAATTTAATCGTTTTATAATTATGTAGCAGTTTTATTAAAAATTTTCGCTGAAAGGTAAATGACAATCTTCAATTCAATCTTTCATTACAACAAATGCATAATTTTACACAAGTATTACTAAGTCATCTAGTTTGAGGTAAAACCAGCACCCTAATATTATTATAACATTTGTCCACGGGCCAGCCGTGATATTGTGCAGTACAGTTACTATGCATTTTTTAAAAATTAAGTAAACCAAAAATTTATTTGAACGCATTCAGCAAACAATTAAAAATCACAATCAGTAAACATAAGATGAGATCTTGCGGGGTCCTTCTGGATTGGAGGAATCAGTCGTTCAGTCTCAATCTTCAGATGGCAAAGAAGAACTTCTGCTGATACTATGTCCTCTCTTCAGGGCTCTGGAGTACCTTTGTCTTCGTCGATTTTCATAAGCATCTCGCTGCATATTCTGCCAGATTTCAGCCAAAACGGGTTGCAAACAAGGGGATGCTGATGAAATAAATTTGGCTAGATCCGGAACAGTCTCAATTTCCCTCAATCGATCCAGAACAGTTTGGGAGGCCTCGATTGTGTTATCTCCATAGGAATCACGTTCAACACGTTTTTTATTCTTTTCAGATGAAGGCCTGCCCTCGGATCCCGTTAGAAACAAGGTTACCAAAATGGCCCCGCAAAGGATAGCACTTAAACTTTCCAAATTCATGTTCCTTTGTTTTTGGTTTACAAATACAAGCTAAAAATGATTGACCTGTTTGAAATACAAGGGGGTTGACTTGAAAACATGGAAACTAATCTAAGAAACGATGTTTTTGGGAACGAAATTAATAAACAGAATTTCAAAATGAAGGCGGCTTGAAAGAACAATCGTTCAACTGCAGTGAACCAGCACTGACTGTAACTAAGCCTCTAGTTGCTTCGTTCATTTTAAATACTTGAGATGGTTCGGGTAACGCAGATTATATCTTGAAATTCTCACGGGTTACGATATTGTTGAAAACAACTTCGCGTAATTGGGAATATCTCACCCGAATCACATGCAAGCTAGCTTTGGTTTTGTATGTCCAGCCAGGCAGTGAATAAAGAAGAAATTCTCGTGTCATTATCTAGGTAATCTCGATTCGGATTGCTCGTCGTGTCGGAACAGAATGAAATTAACTCACAGTCGACTCGAACTAGCTCTCTGGCAACTAGAATATAAAAATAAGCCGAAATCATAAATTTTTAGACGATTTTTTCCACAGCCCTCATTCACTGCAAATCATCATCTCTGAACTGAAAGTAAATCTAGAGTGAGGCAGGGGAATGGCTTTATGGTCATGTATATAAATAGTTAATACAAGTTTTGAGTTGGTCGTTTTAATAGTGTAATAAAAAGTGCAGATAGGTACATATTTTAAAAGAAATATTTTTATGATGCGCATCAGTCATGGCATTGCAATTACATATATAGTGCGGAAGAGATTTGGGATTATGTAATTGATGTGATTCTTGACTACCTCAACATGCAAGCGCAACATGCAAGTTTGAGGAGATGCTTGGAGTAAATAATCTTGTTCCTCGTTCCAATGAAAAAAAAATCAAAAAAATTATAGGTCATGCCTGGAGACAATCAGTGCCAGAACCCTGGTTGAGTTGAGACATGAAATACATACCTTTAAATCAAATCCCAATCAAAAATCGCCTGAGAGCCAACTGAAAAGAAACAACTTAAATTGTAAAAAAATTTCATGCAGCAGTTTACAAATAAATACGAATGCCTCCAATGAAAAGAGCGACTTTAACTACAATTCTACCCTCATCGTCCCCTCATTTTTAAATTTCTGTTTAGGAGCTTTATAAATAATTAATTGAAAAAGTAAAAGAGCCAGTGACTCAGGAATTCATTTGACCACAGATCTATCTATATTTTACCTCCAAAGTTTCAAATGGAACCCAAATGGTAAAGTTTTAAGTCTTCATATTATGCTTCATCATCGCTGTCCACCTGTATCAACCAACACTTGCATAGTGAAGTTTATAAAGACTATGTATACGCTTGTCTGTACTGTAATCTTTACTTGCATGCATCTGTCTCATTAATAAAGTACATTAAACATATGTATGCATTGCAATTCCGAATTATTCTTGACCGAAATACATTTTGAGGAACGGCAACGATAGAGTTAGTAAAGCATTCGGAATCATTAATAATTCAAAGGCAAACGCATTGATGGCGCTCCAAATAAAAATTAGACTGTTTGGTGATAATGATAATTTGATGAGATTCAAGTTTGTGGAATGATCTGGCGAAGTTACATAAAACTATACATTGTAAGCTAAGGGCAGGGTACTTAATTGTCTCAATGAAGACAAACATTATGTGAATTATTGAGCCCACCATTGTATTCACTTTGAAAAGACAGCATTTCAGTCTACCTGCACATTATGCATCGTCATGCCATATTTATGACTTGCATGAATCATTAGAAATTTGTTGATCGTGAGCCGAATGAACTTTTAATGACTTGCAAAGAAAACGAGCAGGGCTCTTTTCAGAAGACGTTTTTTAAATGTCTCAACAATGCAAAATGACGGTCTAGGCTTACGTAACATTCGAGTCCTTTTGTCATGTTGGCTTTTCTGAAGTAGATCAAGTTGATCTGATTTTATAGGGCATGTCATTCACTGGCTGAATTTAGAGATGATGATGTTTACAAACGACAAACGTGCTGGTAGACTGTTCGCCCAGCCCATGACTCCGATATGATAACATTGGAGCACCACTATACCTCTCCTTTTCTAACCTGATTATAAATTAATGAAAATCTTGAACTGCGTACGAATCAAATTGAAAATGTCCCTTTTGGCATAAGCACTAGTGTTATTTGCATGCGAGAAGGAAGAACCATTTCTGCAAAATTTGTTGAGTCTACGGCAGTTCTTTTTCAAAGAGTCCAGAAATTTTTCTTGGAAACGACGATTCGGGCTCGACAAATGCAAAAATGAGAGTCCTTCCGCTCTGCCTGCTTGTGGTGTTCGTCAGTGCCGTGTTTTTGGGATCCGCTGAGGGTTATCGTGAGTGAATCATTGTTATGCAGTTAAGTAAAATAATTCATGTTTAATCATGACTAGTTTTGACTGTGAATATGTGTTTAAAATTTAGCCGATTGTCCCGACTGTGGTATTTGTCAGCAGAGATACTTGCCAGTTTGTGGGGAAGATGGTATTACCTACCACAAGTAAGCTAATAAGAGGTACAAAAATTTCACGCATCTTTCATTTTCATGCATTCCTAACTTTTCGTTTCTTCTAGTGCATGTCATCTCGGATGTGAGAAAACATGCAGGAAGCCAGGTTAGATTTTTTTTCAATTTTAACTTTCCAACAAAAATACTAAAGTTTATATTTAAATCTGATAATTGCAATCTGATTGAACATAACAGGGCTAAAAGTCGTCCATGATGGAGAGTGCGGACCTAATCAGCTCATTTACAAGTACCACTGACCCTCTCACAGATTTTTTTAGATGTGGAGAACAGCGAGAAGAACATTTCAGTCCCACCAAAACAACGACGTTAGAATACGAAACATTACTACTCAAGTGATTCCATGTGTAGAATCTTAATGATTTTACTGTTTTTTGTTTGTTCAAAAGTTCGTAATACAATTGGGAAACTGGTTCATTAATCATTACCATTACTTTGAATAAGAGCATAATATTTTTTGAAAACAGTATAGCCCATTGCGTTCGGTTTGATTCAAGGTTTTGATTTGATTACTTGACATGATTTTATAAAGTCAGAGAAGATCATTCAAAATGTGAGTATTTTGTCACATCGCATTTCAAACTGTTCTAATCCTTTCGCTGTCCCTTACGCTTCACATTACTTTCATTGTCATCACTGTTTGTTGAGGATTGAGACGCGCGTATGTATGCACAGGAGACGGCAAATTTCAACTGAAGCGTAAACGATAAGTTCATGACATACTCATCAACCTATAATCAAACTCCAAAAAAATGCAAGCGCGCTCAATAAAAGGATAATTGCTACATTAAAGTTGTCATGCTCGGCTCATATGACATTCAGCATGTAATGATGACGAGTGCGAACATGACTTTGATTACATCTATATCTTTTTCTCATCCCCTTGCATTACATTCACTTCACTTCAAGTGGCCTTAGAAAAATTATTAGTAGTGCACACATATCATAAGAATCCATAACTCATGCAGTTTTTCCTTCGAATCTGATTTCGCTTCCTTATCAAAAAATTGCATGATTTCAGATATAAATTAAAGCACAAAAACAAGTAGATAAATGCTTCAGTCGTGTCTACGCCATTTGAAAAGTGATGCCCAATGACTTGCATTAAAAATCCATTGTTTCAGTTAATTTTTTAGAGGAAGATTAATTCATTTACTCATGTCTTACATGTGTCCGCGTAGTTTTTTTTCAGAAAAAATGTGTGCACTTAAAGGTCAGCATAGTTCACTTCGTTCATCCCATCACATCACCATCTTCCTTAAGCAAATCCTTCTGAAATGAATAATTTTAATAGGAGTGGTAAAATTTGTTCTAGTGTTTTATTTAACTAGAAAAAAATTAACATAACTCATCAAAATATTCTCCAAGAGATTATAGTTGTAAATTACATCATTTAATGTCCATTTCGTAGAGGATTTTACCACACGAACCTTCATTTCCTTGAGCGAAGGTCTATGGCATGGCAGGACAAGAACTTTAAACCGTTGTGGAACGCAGCAGAAAGAATGGAAGCGTGCAATACCTAGATCATTCCTTCAAGTGAATTGCAGCGCTCAAAGGTACGTTTACATAATAGCATTCTTCCGTTCCTCTGAAGAAGCAGGAGAATATTTTATATAAGAAATAAATGTAAGATGCATGTTTGTTTGTTGATGAAAGAAAGAACATATAATGATTTAATTAATGCAAAACTACGAAGGGCAGCAGCAAGTAGCCAACCCTTTTGACTCCTCTTGCGTCAGCATTGATGAAAATTATGCTTGATTCCATGGCCCAATGGACATGGACGTTCTCCGAGTGCTGCAGTGCAGTAATTCTCTGCGAGATGAGATGAGTGGAAAAAGGTTAACGGATCTTTTATGGCTTTTTATGTAAGAAAAATTGCATGCACTTCACCATATTCATTTCACGTGTCATGTCATGCAGTCCCTTCGCTTTATCAAGTTCAAGCGTGCAATATCTCATTAAAAGGGGCATACCTTTTGGGTGATCAATCGTTCCATGATTTTAGTTGTTGAAAATCATCTCAAAAGATTTTTTTGTAAAATTTTGGAAATACTTTAACTCAAAGACGACGACGAGAGGAAATATGAGATGGCAATTTGATAAGAACTTGTTAAATAAATGCACGCACGTTATGTTATATGACCAAAGGGCTTTTTATGGATTGCGGATAATTGCAAGGCTAACGATTTTTTGTTTGCGTGGGTACTTTTAACTTCTCTCTGTGCTAAAGTTTAATAATTCTAGGTAGGCTGATACTCAACGGTAAGGATAAGTTTGAACGGTATAATCATTTAGTGCATCCCTCCTTCCTACCTGAGCATCTCATGATTACATAAGGATATAGGCTTTTGCCTCAATCATCTCTGTCCAGCCTCCAGCACCATGCTAGATTTTTGTCAACTTTCCATTTCGCATTTATTGGATATAGGGCTTTGTATGAGTGCTTAATGTGCAAGAAAATTACTCATTTAGGCCTTCAATGTCAATGGATGAAAAAATTGCTGTTGGTTATATATAAAGGAGAGATTCTAACATGATTGAATCAAACACTAGGGCGAAGTGAGGAGTTGCTTTTGTGTCTGGGAGCCTAACTTAGGTTTACTGGAAAAATTTTCAAGAAATTAAAATTAATAGTATTTTTAAACGAATCTTAACTCAGTTTTGTGTTCAAGCTCTGGCATCATGAGAGTTTTCGTAAGTTTTCAATTGGAGCAATAAACTTTCGTCGTAAATTAATTCTGTTTGAGGGTAACTAAAACCTTTTGTTTTTCAAAATTGAACAGACAGTATTGCTGGTTTGTTTGGTCATAACGGCCGTACTAGCGGGAAACAGAGGACGGAGACCAGGTCTTCTAGGCCGTTTATTTGCTGGACTAAGGGGAGGTAGATCATCAGGATGGAGCTCTGGTGGTGGTGGCGGCTCTGGAGGTGGCGCTTGGCAGGTAGCTAGTCCCGCAAGAAGCGGCAGTGGATGGGGTCAGAGTTCATCTAGAAGTTCTGGATGGCAACCAGGAAGAGGACCTGTGGCATCAAGCAGCTCAGGATGGCAGCCCGGGGCAGGGCCAAGTGTCGTTAGGACCTCGGGTGGAACTGGCTGGGGACAAGGCGGCGGTGGTGCCAGACCTGCAAGAAGCTCAGCTTCTTGGCAAGTTGTGTCTAGTCCGGTCCGGTCCTCCGGTGGTGGCTGGGGCCAATAAATTTTCATTTACACAGAAAAAGAAAGAATTGAAAAAAAACTCAAGAAAAAACGTCCTCCCCTTAAGTACCGTACTACTCTAACTCAATGCAAACCATTTTTTACCATATAATTTTTATCGCAAAAGTAGTTCCTGGCAAGTATATTAATTGTTAGTTTCCAGTGTTAATTGGAGATTCGCCTTAAGAAAAAAATAATAAAACAGATCTTGTTTGACTTCAGTGATTGATTATGGTTATAAATGACTTGATTTTCATATTGAGTATCTTATAAAAACAAGAGGTTCGACAACCGTCGCAAAATAAAAGTGCATATATATTTCGTTAGCATTCTATATATTATAATTGAATGAACTTATAAGGGCAGTTGATAAAAATTATCTAGAACACAAATTAAACTTTTGCAGAGTGATGAGCACTAATATACAGAAGAAAACATGACATTTGCCATATCATTTTAACATGCTGCTGTGATCTGTAGAGCGTTGGAAAATTATTCAGGCAAAATGACAGATTGGCTAGAAGTTGGTGGCAGTAAATATTTGGCAATGGACAAGCTTTGATGAAAGAATTTGTTCTTCTATTGCAGACTTCTCCATCCCATAAAAATTGATTAGGTGGAACTCATTCTTGAAATGATTCCTACTTTCTTACTTCTTTCCTCTGCAGATTTTGGAAATCGTTTTCTTCTTCAATTAAGGACTTACGAAGCAAAAATACTTAAAACGCATTTCGGTACATATAATATGTATGGTCGACCAAGGGTATACATTCAAAATATAAAACTTCCGACATCGTATTTTGAGACGCTTAATTGCTTGAGAGAACTAGAATATACTTTGTAAACTGCAAATGAAATATTATTGAATAACAAAGATTGCGCAAGAAGTTATCGTAAAATGGGAGAACTTTTCTAAAAACAAAATTAAAACTTTTTAGTGAATTCTGAGGAATATGTATATAATATCCTCAAATTAAACCCTTAAATGTAGTTGTCAAAGTCTTCATTATTGTTATCCTTATCCTGTGGAATTGACCGCTTAGCCTTGAGCGGCGGTGTGGGAGGAATTGGAGTTCCATTTTTGTCATATTGCACTATTGGCGAGTGAAAAAGTCCTTTAAGGTCACTGATAAATTTCCCAATGAAGAAGATTCCATAAAGTCTGAAAATGACTTCGAACGTGTCTAAAATTGCTCTGAGTTCCTTCAAGGGGCGGCCAATGACCAAGTGGTCATATATGATGAATAAGATATCAAGCATTAGCATAAAGAAGAAAACTTGTGAGAGGATTCTCCACCATACGCACTTATCAATCATGGTTTCCGGATCTGTCGTCATCTGTTTACACAAGGATTGAGGCAGGTCAGTTAACTTTAAAAATATTTGCATTTTTGTAAAATATAGCCCACTCTAAGGTTTGCTTTGCATTGTTTGCATCTTACATCATTTGTCGCTGTCAGTAGGAAAAATGCAATGACCACTTGCAAGCTCAAGAGTGTGAACACAGACAACCAATAGATCATGGACAAGAAAACGCCTGTCGCATACAAAACAAAATAAAATTTCATGGACCAACTTGAACTTAGTAATACCTACATTCAAAGCATGGAAACGGATTCACTTACTTTCTTCACTATAAACTACGGACATGATTGTTTGCTCGATGGAGTTATTGTGCAAAAGTCGTACGCCCGCATATCCAATCAATACAAACGCTAGAAGCTGGAAAAAATTCAGTAATTAGATACTTTTGAAATATTAAAGCATACTTTTTAAATTGTAAGCCTTACGATATCCAAAATCGCTAAAGTTGCAACTGTCCTTTTCCTTGCCCAAGGGTCTTCCTCGATCAGCTCCATTTTATTTTACCACCCTCACTTAAAAGTTTATTAAAACTGAAAATAGGATTTCATACTTGCTCCGTTGCTCCCAAGATTTTGCTACATCGATTCCTTAGAAAATCAACCGTGTGCCAATAATGTCCCAGCCTTCAACGCTGTACGAGATTGTCACACTGCATTAGTATTCATACTAATAGAACAGCACAAGTTTCTGTTCCCGTACTACGCTCGCGAAATATTTTAGGCGTGAAAAAACATAAATGATTTAAAGGAAATGCTACAAATATCATTTATTATCATAGGAAAAACTGTCATGTGGATAGTGGATAAACCTCCCAAGTGAAGCAATTATAGTCGACCATATCGTATCCCATATCAGAAACTTTTTATTTCATACGTTTTAGGCATTATAGAAATCTTTGAGAAAAATATAAAGTCATATTATATTGTATACGAAAAAGAGTTTACATCGCACGATTTAATTCTTCCTTACATGACATAGATCGGAGCGTAGATAATCATCTACTCTTTTGAAATAGTTTTTTTAGTATTTATATAATAAATTGCTTATCGCTTTCATGCTTGGAATGTTATATATACTATTTTTGATACTTTTTTATCCTCATCCTCTGGCCAAGATATTATCTTTGGAAGTTGGGACGAATCCCAAAAAGATTCACGCCTACGCTATTTGAAGTGAAAATGTAAAGTTCTTGAAAATAGGAAGACGGCAAGTGCCATCCTGTATTTTTAAGCCATCCGCCCGCCCAGCTTCTATTTTGATTCATTGCGATTTCAAATTCATATTGCATAATAGTTGAATACATCATAATTTCATAATCAACCCGCACAACCTAGCATATACATATGTACTATTTAGCTTCATATTCTTTGTGTCCTCTCTGGAAAAAAATATGCGACGATGGACGATGCGAGGGTGAGATAGGGCATGGTGGTGATGGCCTACCTGAAATATCTAGCCCATATATTAATGCCCTACTTTTTTTCAACTTAAAAATTGATATCTTAACTTCAGCCAAACTATCTCTCAAATCTCTCAAAGTTCCACTTTCATAAAAACGACAAACGAGTGTGCTAATGAAATGTTGAATTCGGAACATTTAAAGATTTTGTTCCAAATACGCCATTCAATGAATTACATTTTTCTCGTAGAGCTTTCATGTACTTCCTCCCGAGATAAAATTGTAGATGGAAAGAGCACAATTTTTTAATCAATGTATGTGACGCAGTTAGTGACATTTTTATCAATGATTTTTATAGAAACTTATCCGCAGCTGCAATTTCATCGCTGTAATCCATAATCGTGGTAAAATGATTTATCTACAGTTTCAATTTTCCATTTTCCTGGCAACACGCTTGTTTGATCTGTGTTCTTTCAAAGTCCATCCGGTTTTAGGTTATTTTGTTGATAGTTGATATTTTATATCGCCACAATAATATTGCAGTTTAAGACTCTCGAACTCTTCATGTATCTCAAACCTCAGATTGTGCCAGATCATGGAGCAAAGGCACATAAGCACATGATAATATTTTACATTAAATGATTCATCACTCCAATTTCAAAATCATTCAGTTCTTCTAGATCGCCGCCAGACAACGATAACGCGTGTGACTCCCATCATTACATCCCTTAAACCCATCCCTACACTACATGTTTTAAACTAATACATTATTTTAAAATGTTTACCTTAAAATAGAAAATTTATTTTAGCGAATAATACGATTTGTTATCTTAAAAAGATGAGGTTTTAGGTATTATTTCAGTTGCTGTTTGGCATTGAATTCACTGATTTATTTAGGATTTCATATACACGAGGCAAAATGTTTTATTCGATGATCTTCATGATCAAGTGAAATGAATAAATGGAGGCATTCATATGGGAAACTTGAATAGATGCCAGTTTCTCTCAATGAAATGTCGTTTTCATTGCGTTGACAGTGTCTTTTGTTTCTGTCACTCTTATCCTTCCTTGGGAGTCTCCATCCGCTTAAAGTATTATATTTCCTCCTAAATTTTCCACGGGATAAAGTGTGGAACAAATGAAAAATAGGACAATTTTCGATCAAATATATCGACCATCTGAAACTGATTTAGTTAGCTTCAACCTAATTGCCCGCGTGACTTAGGAATATGCATTTTAGAATCAAAATTGATTCTTGTACGGTTACCTTTTTTGGTCATTTCATGTCATACCTAGTTATTTCTTCGGTTTCATAAATACACAGTTAAATAGCCACTATTGTACTAGCTTAATGAATGGCTTAATACAAACGGTCTAACTTCTCAGGAACTCAGGGGTGCATGACAAAATTGTACTGAGTACTGACAGAGTATACTCATTTTCCTATTACAGTCGGCTCTCATTACTGAGCTTCGGCTTATTGAGTTTTTTTGTTTGTGAGTGCATAATCTCTGTCGCCTGGTTTCAGGTATAGGACTTTCAATGTTAAATTAAAAT
>JAHZNI010003814.1:0-18807 GCA_027744415.1 Seira ritae | reverse complement strand
GTGTGTACTACCTTATGTCCCTTGTCCTAATGTGTGTACTACCGAAGCATGAGTGAACTACTGCTTAGTATCGTCGACAGATTCATGCAATTAATTCATAGGGTTTCCACATTTCACCGTACTTCAAACTGCCACAATTAATTTTACGTTTGATTAGACCATGTTGCACTAAATATGCAACACAAGTTTCCTCGTCCTTAAGGATGGCTCGATAAGAGGAAACAATTTCAGCCATTTTAAAAAGAGATTTGGAGATGTTTTTGGAGATGGATTTGGAGACCAACAAAAACAAATTAACAAATGAAAAGAAATGCTTAATTACAATCCGATCTAACCAGGCTTTTCCAAAAATCACTCCTTTTATGTCCACCACAAATAGGGATTTTGGATTCGTGACCGAGAAAATTGTCTTTTCGTAAGTCCTACATTAAATTCCCATATTATGCATACATACCAGAATACCCCAACCCTTATGGCTCATCGAGAAGACCCTTTTTCAGGTACCTGTAAGGTTTTCATCGCGTAGTACACACGTTCATCCATGCGACTTTTAGGTAGTTCATGGTAGGTTAGGTAGGACACACCTTAAGATGGTACCTAGCTTTCTCCCAAAAAATAAGGGATATTCAAGTGGAAAACATCGATAAAACATTTGAAGAGCTAACTTCTACACGGCCGAGAAAGTCGAGCACAAAATGATATGATATGATACAGATGGGAAAATTCAATATCAATAATTTATGTTTTTAATACTGAGCACAGCATTGTATGCTGTAGTATAGGCTGAACTAGAACCACATTCGCTTCCTTATAGAATGTAGTTCAGGACAGAACTCTTTCTATATGTTCCAGTATTTTTCGACAACTCCAACTCCTCCAAGTCTTACGTGAGCGTGCTGGTCGAAACCTAGAAATATTTTTTTAGGTTAACCCGCGTAATAATAAGCGTTAGCATTGGCCTATAAAATCGATTATAGTAATGTTTCCCCTGTACTGGATTTGGTTGGAAGTTGGAATGGATATGAAATTAATAGGGACACGAGGAGTAGCTGGTGGCTTTTTAGCGTGCCATGCCAGTGAGTGGAGGAATACAAGGTAAGTTGGAATCAAGGAATATTAGGTCACCAATTTTTTTCCCTCTCGACGAAGCGGAGTTGTAGGTGGAAACTGTCCAACATTTTATTTTCTCGTATTAAGCGAAGCGGAACTTCTAAACATATAAATACCTATTCAAGTCAGCAATAACAATAAAGTCCAAGTGTCTTCAAGCTAAAGAAGTGAACACCTACAGCCGAGCCACCACCACTGCTAATCCTTTTTATGGACAAGAATAACATTACAAATCATAGACGTTTAATTTAATATCGCTCTTTTTTCACCACTAAAGCACACACAAGGCGTGATATTTAGGGCTTTTGCTCCTATATGTACCTACGTCTATGTCGGTAACGAAACGACAAAGAAAAACGCAGCCACTCAAATCAGCCAGCCCCAGAGCATATAGTATTGATGCACTTGGTGTAAAGGTGCATTTTAATGTATGTAGTATACATATTTGAAAACAATTTGAGATTTTATTGATTTCATATTACCTAGATTAGGGAAGGGACGCACCTGTGCCCTCGAAAACTTAAGACGATGCGATGCATTATCGCACGAATCAAATTAAGACGAAGAGCTAGCAATTCAAGCACAGCCCTTCACTCAGATAATTTTATTCCGTTCTTTACCTTGCCAAAGAATTTTCTTAATCAACTTTCAACGAAATAAAATATGACTTCGTTGTCAACGAAATTAAGAAAAAATATATTATTTAGTCTCATTGGGGTAGCTGTGGCTCACCTTTCCATTTGCTATTTCTTTCGCAAGCAAAATATATATAGTCGTAGTGAATGAACTAAAGCGCCGAAGGAATACACATAGTAATTCATAAGGAAAATGAAACTATTTTGGTATTCTTCTGCACACTCACAGGCCTAGAAAATTATACGTGAAGAGGGAGTCAAAGGCTAAAATGTCATACGAATCTTTTAGATCAAGCCACAAAACAAATTTTCTTTGTTCATCTTCATTAAAGTTTTCAAGCTGAACTTTTACGACTTATTTCTTTCAAGATGTATGAATGTACACTGACTTATTCATATTATTTTTTTGTTATTGTACGGTTTGGTGAGGTTAACTTTTGTTGTTTGTACTACCTCCACCAAATGATTAAGGTATATGCCTATAAAAGCCTATGTATGTATTTCTGCAAACCCCAATTTAGCTTCTGAATTCTCAGTTTCTTGAAGCATCCCATCCCAAAACCAGGGCAAATCTAACATCCCATTTTCATTTATGGAATAGTTTTTTTCCTGGATTCTCCATTCCACTCCAGATACCTATGTAGGTTGTAGGTAAACAACACAAGTAAAGGGAAAGGTGCATCATGCCGAGAAGTTTCTTCACACCGTGCACTTTTATGATTCAATGGGGAAAACACTTATCCGGATAATGAAGTCAAGTCAAAGGAACAATTTTTTTTCCATGCTGCCTATTGCTAAAGTCAAGAACGGACTCCATTTCTACCTAGAGCAATAACAATTTTTTTACGCTTTTCCATGAATAATAATCAAGGAAAGGCTCAGAAAATAGCTTATTATTTCATTTCGCATCATCCGAAACCATTCCCTTTTGTTTTCATTCAACATCTCACTTCATTTTTTCATGGCATTAGATACGTACCTAGAAAGGTTCTTTCCATTTTCGCAATTTGAAGTCACTCTTGCAAAGATTCTCTGGAAGTAAAAAAGGAAAAGTCGCCGACCGGGTAAAACGTAAACGGATATGTCTAGCTGAAATTTTTTCTGCAATGTATGAAAGTATGTTGGAAAGTGAACAAGATTTGTAGGGAAACTGTACTAGTCCTGGCTTACAATGTATCCTCATTTTTCAACTAGATAGAAAAGTTTTAGGACAGAGAGTCGCAATTTTCAACATTTCTTTCTCTCTGGATTTATTATTATGCATTACAAAATGCCAAGCCAAGCCAACGAAGCCTTGCTTTTGCATAATGACCTGATTATTCCTTGCAAAATAATTGATGTTTGCTCATCACGAAATGCTTCCAAAACCTCCTGCATGGCAACATATAAGACAATACAATGGCATGCAAGGAATAATTTGAAGGAAAACGGATGCAAGAGAAATGAACACACACACACCTCACACGTTCGATAATAAATGTGGGTGTCAGGTAGCCCATCATAAGGCGTCAAGAAAATTTTTTATAACTTAAGCATAGATGTCAGCAATTAGTAGAATTGGTGACTTCCTTTCTCGTTTTGCAACCATTTTCTTCATTGAATTGCCTATCAGCTTGTATGTAGTACAGTACTATTCCAGAGAAAGAAAACAGCGACAAGTGTCAAGGCAGGATTATATTGGCTTTTCTCTCCTCTCTCCTAGAAAAGAATTGTTTTGGGAGGGCTTATCCAATTTTATTGTGTTCCTCCCTTTCAAGTACTTTTCCCTCTTCAAAGATTGGCAAGGCATTATGTGTCAGATGTCACCTCCATGCCTAAAGAGTTAAGCCAAGTCTGACACAGCCATAATTGCAATATCCTTGTTGCGATCCCTTAGGCCAGGCCAAACAAAAATTCATGAAAAAGGTTCGTATGAGAAATGTGTTAGAAATAAAATCATGACTTCTGTTTTTGCAATATAAAATGATATGATGACATTTGAATGAAATATGCCCTTCTCTCTTTCTAGCACAATCGATTTTGATCTTTGCGAAGGAGTCATATAGGGTAGCTTTCAAAATCAGCTATAAAGTAGATACAAGTACCGAGTACCTAGCCAGACGGAATAAGCAACTTTTCCCAAGACCCAAAAAACACACTTTTTTCGCCAGGAAAATGGATGAAGCCTTCCTGAAAGAATTAGCAAAAGTTCTAAATCAACATGACAATCCACACTTTATTTCGCCTCTCTTTCTTCCTTTTGCAGTCATGACAAGACAACATCCTCCTCCGACATGGATGGGTACAAAGATAAAAAAGATCGGTATTGGTGTTATACAACGTTGTCTTTGCGTTCGGTAAGGAGTAAGGATAGAAGTTGAGTAAGGTACCTTCCCTGATTGACAGTTAAATGATCATTATTAGTGGCCATTGTGAACACGAGGAGAGGAAAACTATCTTTAGTTTCGTTTCGTTTGACGTGAGGAGGTATGTATCTCTGCACTCACTGTTACTGTTTGTTTATACAGCATGGCATGGCGTAATCACCAATGACGACTCAGGTCCGACTAGCCCACTCTTCCGCACTCACTACTGTCCAAGAGAGACAAAAATAGGAAGGGAAGAAAGAAGACAAACAAAAATTTGTTTTTACTTCGTGCGAGAGAATATAAACGAATACAATTTTGCCCATTTCGTTTCACTCGTCGTTGTTCCTCCTCTTATTTTCTTGATTACTCAAAAAGGAGAAAAATCGTTTGAGATATTTCACCTGATATATATTCACTCACTTGTTCGCTGTTCCATTCCATTCACATTACATGTTTTTTTTGTTTATACACTCCGTATCTATCTATCTGAGTGAGTAAGACTTGAGTGAGTGAGTTCTTGGGAAGGATAAAAAATAATAAGAAAGAACTTTTTTTCCTGCCCAACTCACTTTACCTATATGATATTACTATTGCTATGTCTGAACATTTATTAAATCTATGTAAAGGTAAGTAAATACATTTATCTCCACTCTTCGTTTCTTGTTGCTCGTAAGAGTGCCTCAGGGATCTCTTCTGATGCCCCTTTTAAGACAAGAGAGAATGAGAGAGCAGGAGTGAAACAAAAAAAAATATCTTCAGATGGACGGGAAAAGGGTAGTAAGTACTATGTATCTAGTAGCATTCAAGAAATACTGTATCATCAACTTTGCTACTCTTTCCCCTATGCCATGCGTTTTACCTATATATCCGTTGCCTGGTACAAAACTTTAAATTACGGACTTTGAAATCCTAAGAAAATTAAAGAATGAGAGTTATCTTTCCATCTCCATTTCTTTTTACTATCCTATCCATCCTCATTCCTTGGCTAACAAAGGGAACACATATATGTACCTAGTATGCGTTATGAGGAGTAACAGTAACAGTTCCATCTTCCATCCTTTTTCCTTGATCAGAATATTTATTTTCTCGAGTTCCTTGCCTTCCATCATTCCAATCCAATTCACTTCCCGTATTCTTTTATTAAGTAGGTACACATGACATAGCATGCATGACTATGACCATGCCATGACGATCGAAAGAGAGGATAGCTTTAATCTAATGGATCCAGCAGGAGAGGGTTAGCATCCCATCACATCACTCTTTACTTTACCAAGTTCAAACTGAAACCACTAACTCTTCTGTTCGTGAGCTTGAATACATACATCTTACTTTATTATGGACTTGTCCAGCAACATACAATATTTAGTTGTAAAAAACTACGTTTGTTTTTTTGAAGATTTTTTATGTCACATTATACATTGTTCAGAAAAATGCTATGTACATGATAAATAGAATTGGCATACAAGCATGACTTCATTTTCACTAACTTTCCTCTTTCCCTGGAGTTGAAGTTGTTGATCATTTAAAAAGTGATGAAATGGATTGGTCAGTCAATTCCAGAATGATGGTGCGACGCGACGTGCATGGAGAGCGAAGCCAAACTCCATACTTCTATTTGCCATTAAAGACCGTAGAACATAGAATAGGCAAAGTCATTTCACTTTTATTTTGCGCTGGAGATCTGACGCCGACGGTTGGAGTAAACGAGCAACTGCAACTCTGCTCAGCAGCAAGCCAAAGTCAAAGTGCTATTTTTTGTGTGGATCTCGCTCATTTTATGGAAACACAGCAATGCAATAGCAACCATGCAACGACTTGTACTTAAGCTGGCTCAAACTAAAACCAAACCACCAAAATCATCATCTTTATTTACAAAAAAAACTAGAATGTTGACTTTGATGACGCAACCATGAATATAAAAACGAATCCACTTTCCCATCATCATCAGACAACTTGGATGGCGATGACATAGAAGAGACGAAAACTAATCAAGTGAGAAGAGAAGAAATTGGAATGGCTTCAGTTCTCAGACTCTGACCTGTTGTGTTGTTGTTAGAGAAAACAAGCATGATAGTAGGGTGTCGGCTTGAATTCAAGCAAAATGAACAAAGCTAAAAGACTTCATCTCATCATCCACATCTTTAACCTCTCTCCTCGTACAGCTTCAACATCAACACATCCGCTCCTCCACTCACTCACTCTCACTCTCTGTTTTCATCATTTTGATTTCATTTTATGAGCATGATCGATATTCAAGACGACCTTGAAATTCAAATAAATGCAGGTTGCATTGCAGGTAACCATCATTATCATCATTAATATGTAGAAAATCTCAATCTCAGCAACAAGAAGGAACACTTGACTATGTAATGCAGGGGGACATGTAAGCCCGCATTAAATAACACTCCGTCCTCAATGAAACAAAACCCAGACCAGATCAGATCCAATTTTAAAAACCACGACGATATCAAACCGCACCAGGATCTTTCCTGCAATCGTATTATTTCATTACTAATCCCTCTCGATTACCTAAATCTAGTTAAGGCTATGCAAGAAATATGAGATTATATTTTTTTATTACCACCAAACATGGAGGAGGATGGAGCGATGAACGAAAGTCGAAGAAACGGTATCTAACAAAATTAGTTTTCGAGTTTCATCGCTTTCCCTTCTCCAGATAAAATGCAGGAAATGGGCTATCCGTCATGGTTTCTCGTGAATTAAAGCTAAACTACCTACGTTTCCTATGCGAATCCATTCCATTGCCGTTCACAACATCACCACCCGCTAGGTACGTCTTTCATTCATCAATTTTGCATTAAGGCCAAGAGCAAAGTAAACTAAGATGGAAGCAGATAATTGCTAGTTACCCACGAGTTAATCTACGACAAAGGAATTCAACATCAGTATCAGAAGGACGTGAAAAATATGGCAATTGCATGCATTGAACTGGTTCAATTGATAGGTCAGAATCTAAAGAAGAAACAAGAGCTGTAGCTCTCTGGACTCTGGACAGAAAACTGACGTGCTTAGTAAACCCATTAAGGAAAAAAAAACTAGACCAAGAGCCTTTCGCGTTACCATTGCCACTTTTTACGATAAACATTAAGTGGACGAGCGGAAGAAAAAAATGTTACTGTTGCAGCGCCTCAGGGAACAATTTTAAAGTGAGTAGAGTAGGGGTAATCACCATTTTCAAAGAGGACGGAAGACAAGACGGGAGAAGATGACGATGATAAAATAACAATAAAAAGTTCCTTGGCTTGAAGCACACTCTTTCTTCCACTAAACAAAATGGGACCCTTGAACAAAGGAGCGAGTAGTGGTAGAATGGCCTCCCTCCGAATCCGAACAATTCCCTCGTGTGTAGTGTTTGCTATTATGCTATAGTACTTCTAGTACTTAACGTAACCTCATATTTTCAGCGTATTGCTTTGTCGTTTAAATTCTCAATTAAATCTTCTAAGGTTACATGCGCGTATCCTAGAAACTTCTTATGTAGGCACCGTGGCTAAAATTGAACTCAAGCATTTAATTGCATTTACTCAAAAAATTTAATTTCAGTCAACAAAACCGTAAGCCCAAGTACAGAGATACCTAGGTTGTTGCAAGAAAGAAACTCATTTGGCATTCGACCGTAGTCGAAAAATTTTTTTTGTTCAATTCTATTCAACGCAAGAAGAAAGATGGCTTAGAAACGTGTTCAGTTCATATTCAGATTGATTTTTTACCAAGGAAAATTGAAAGGTAGGAAAGATATTTGATATTTAGTATTCTACTGCATTGCAACATCATCATAAAACCGTACAAAATTAAGAAGTAATTTTTGAGCAGCTTATTATCACATCGCATCAAATCCCATGAGTAAAGTAAGCCCATTCGCTCATATATTATCACAAGCATTACGCTAGCGCTAATGAATTGTAAAGTGCTAAAAAGTTATTCTTGCCTAACTCAGCATTCCATGTGGGTTCCTAATGAAGAAATTCCTTTAAAAATGAAAAGTTTTTATGATTGTTTTCCCAAGACTCAAGACTTATTACGAATCATCATCCCAGCAGTGATTGATACAACAAAAAGTCAACATGTAAACGTAGAATAAGGAATTCAATCAGTCAAATCTTTGAAATTATTTTTTTCTCCACATTCATTTGAACGGCAGGTTCGAAATAACACTCAAATCCACATTGAACAAAAAATTATTATTTGGTTTAAATTTCAGGCATTTGTTGACGATTATATCGATAAAATAAATAGGTAGGCTTACACTGAATGAAGCAGGGAGATAAAACAATGGGACATCATCATAGGCAATAAAGCTTTCCATTCATTCATGAATCATGATTCATGCAGTTGAGTGATACTATTGATAAGGTAAAAATAAGAAAATTGAGTTTCAACTTTTACGGCAATCCTTCCCTTAACTTCACTTGAGTACTAACTGCATAAATATATTACGAGATGACATTGAATATGTAAATGACAACGATCGACAACCTTGCCTATTTTATATGATTCATCGATACACCTTGGGAATATTTTTTATCAAGACTCAAGACAAGTTTACATACATATGATTAGAGGATGACGCATACTTAAATGACAAAGACTCAATTTAGAACTCTATTTTCACACTTGATTTCCTTTAAAGCGGGGATGATAGGTATTCTGATACGGCGTTTTCAATGCAAATGCATTTCATCGTTGTTTTCAAGAAAATATTTTTTTTTCTATTAACGAAGGGGGTTCGAAGAATTTTCTTTTTTTTTATATCTCAATACTATCTTTTCTGATAGAATAATGCTCATGCACATTTTTCCATGTAAGTAATCATGGCTAGGTAAATTACTTTAATGTACTTTTTATAGCAAGGAAACTGCCGTTTTACAAGTAAAAACCGTTCTATACAACTACATACATACTGAGAAGACGATGAAAAATACTACATACCTTACAAGCGAGCCCTGTCTGCGCGAGCACCCTATATGTTTTTTATCAGTCAACATGATTTCCCACTACGTATCCGCTCTTTTCTGTCCATCCGCCCGTTGCATAAAATTTCCGTAAAACTTGTTTTCTCTCAGCTTTATTCACGTACTCCTATTACTATTTTTTGCATTATAGAAAAGAGTTAATTCAGCATGACATTGCTTCTACTTTACAACTTTAAGTAGTACTCATCAAACCCTATTGCTGTGCGTCAACAATGAATATATGTGGCATTACCTATGCATATACCGGCTTACTGTTTTTTTTTTGCAAAATTATTTATAGCTTTAAGAGAAGAACCGACCGCTTGAGAAAATGAAGAAAAAGAAAACAGCTTCCGCCAAAATGCAAGCGTAATAAATACTTGGCCAAATTGAAAAACAAGGGAGCCACCCGCTACATTGTTATTTTCATTGTAATTTGTAATTATGGCTTGCTTAAACAGTACTCTGTTTTAATTTAAGTGTGCGCGTATAATTTTTAATGGCAAGCTGGGATGCTAAAGCACACATTATGTTTGTGCTAACATCAGCGAAATCACCTCCCTTACATGTCTCTAGTCTCTAGTGCAAATTTTTTAAAAAAGAAAATGACTTGCAGAGGATCCGACTTCTTCTTCGCTAGAATAACATTAAGGAAGGGAACGCAAAATCAATAAAACAGACATAAAGCCTTTTTCTGTAAAAAAAATTGAGCTGACTTTAAAATCAGCCTGTATGTTTTTCATGCATCTGAATTCAAAAACGAAATTCAGGGAGGTATACTTCAAAGAAAGTCTACCGCCATCAGTAGAGTAGTAAGTAGTCAGTCATAGTCATAGTCACTGAGCTAAAAGCAAAAAGAAAAAGCACCAACGACAATCCCCTTTTAAAAATCCACTTTTATCCAATTACATTCATTTCAACCTAAAAGGTACCGTTCCATCCTTACCAATTCTGAAAATTGCAAATAAATGTAATGCAGTATATTATGTGTGTTCTACCGATTGCGATTTCTCGGTTTCTGTCGTCCTGTCCTCATTACTTTTGGATACCACGATAATTCAGACAAATTGCCTGTCTGTCTTGCTATGTCCATTTTTCTTAGTTTCTTCGGATACGAATGCTCTCAAGGTGGATCGTTTAAAGATACATAGCAGCTGCTGCTGCACTGTTGCGTCTACTGATGGGTTGATGGTGGTACCCGTTTGTAGTTAGTAGTTTGCAAATAAATCACCTTGCGTCTTTCAGCAAAACAACAAATTTTCAGGTAGAGGATTCTTATTTTCTTGCATATTTCGTAAAGCTTCGGAACATGTATCTAGTTAGTTAACATTCTCTGTGTATTTTCAACAAGATAATGATAAACTTCGTTTGGGTCTCATCTCATCTCATGTACATAATATTCCGATGTAACACCATCGTGCAACATTTGACATTGTCAGATTTTGTGATTGTTGGATGTTGTGCCACTTGACTCCTATATACATGTAACTGGATAGCGGTCAACTTTTCAGAGAAGAGTGCAAAAATATATTGTACATGGCGGAAATGCGAAAAAAAATCTATGAAGATGGTGACGGGCCCATTAAGTGATTAGGATTTATGCATGAAAAATCATAGAAGGTCACTCACTCGAGTTATAAAGGGCAACAGTAGCAGCAGCACTGAAACTGAACTCTCAAGTCTATTGGTTCATTTCGTCATCGTGATAATCAAAAAACACTTATTGCTAAATGGACCATCCATAGAACAGTTGCAAATTGTAGTTTGGCCAAATCTTTTTATTAGAATGCTAATAATCAGCTCACTTAGAGGCAGAGGCCTAACATAATCTTCCTCATTCCTCATTTTACATTCCATCCACACAAACAACAACAGCAGCAGCAGCAGTAGAGTAAGAAAACGGCACTATGTATTTGCACTCGACATTCGGGGAAAAAGTGTGCAAGAATCCATGAGAGTGGCCATTCATTTTTAAAAAGATCATTTGTGAAGCCAGGAATGACAGGGATGATGGTACTTACTTTGAGCAATCTCTGCAAAAAAGTACTTCTGTCCCGTCATCCTCCATGATGATTTAACTCAAGTGGCCAAGCAGACAAGTGCGGATCTCCGAGAGTTTCATCCATCCATGTCAAGACATAATATGATATTACTATTACACATTAGGCTTTAGACTAGAAGAATTCCTTAAGTCACTATTGGTCCGGTTAAGACTTTAGTAGATGGTGTATATACATAGGTAGTGGAAACGTAACAAGGTTTTTAAATAGACCATACACCATAGAATAGACCATTTTTCTCCATGACTTGAATCCCTTTATTGTTATTATTATTATTTCGCCGACAAACATAGAAGAAGGAACATCAGCGAATTTAAAAAGATAATAATTCTGTTTTGACCTGATACGATGGGCTCATTTTAAAGCACACTTATTTCCATTAGAGTAATAAAGATTTCGCAATAGTGCGAGTGCGGTGCATAGGCATCTACGTAAGTATTTTTTCGCTTGCACTAGCTAGCTTCTAGCTTGGTCATTTATTGTCATTCAATGCACATATTCAGTTGACGCTGATAAATGACAACATGTTTGCGTTTGCAAGAACTCGTTTTTTCCTTTTGTCGCAATTTAACACAATTGCGAAAAAAATGTGCAAAAAGTTAATTTGGAGGGCATTTATTTCGTTGATTCGTTGGAGTAGTGTATGTACTTGAAATGAAGCTCAAGCGCATTCGCATTCAGTCTCAGTCTTGCAATATTTGCTTTTATTGGCAAACACACGAGCTTCCTCATACCTATCATATCAATTGCTGCAACTGATTATGATTGAGAGAAACGAGAGCGGAAATCACAGAGTGACATTAGATCCATCCATCAATCAAAATTCAGAATATTTTTTGTCTCATGTGATTGTGATGCAAGCAAGCCAAGCCACAGTAGCTGACAGAGAGGTCTCTTTTGCAAAGAATAGTATGAAAATGAGATGGGTAGTGGTAATATCATTTACATGACAAAAAATAGGAATCCTCTTCTAGCAAAGTCACTAGACGACCTCGATAAGCAGTTTATCGGACGTATAATAATACTATTTGTGCATATGGCATTGAAACCGTAATAATATCAAACACATGGCCCATCTTTCCCCTATAGCGGAGAGGGAGGACTAAAAAAGAAGAATCCACTTTTGATGTACCGCGCCTTCATATTTAGACTTTAGTAGTAACAGTGTTCTCAGTTCTTATCATAAAGTGAGGAATATAAAAAGCTCCCAAAGATTTCCGTTAGGATAAACAAGGTCAACAGGCAGCAGTAGTAGTAACAGAACTAAAGCCCACTAAAACTAAAGACCTTTTTTATGAAAGAAGAATGTGGATTGTTTTTGGAAATGGTGTCTATTACGATACGATACTATCACTATCCATTTAATATGTAGTTCCCGTACATATACATACTTTCCTCTTTCCAGATAAACATGACATGAGTCATACATAGTAAATCGAATCAGTAATTTCCAACAAATAACCCCAGTTCGCCATCACAGAAAGTGGATGGGGTCACTGTACTGACTGACCAGAGAGACATGTGTAGTACAGTACAAGTATGTAATATTATATTTGTAACAATAGATTAAGTGCTCAAAACATCATCCGAAAGGAAAGTTAGACAAAACTGTACAGATACTTGCACATGCCCTTCATACTACAGAGGAATGAATGGAATGAAGAGCACGGGGTGTATGAACTGAAAAAGAGCACATTCTTAGCCAAGAAAAGAATCCGATTAGGGAAAAAAGCGAGAAAAGCAAAGTCATGCCAAAATTGGTTCCGTTTTTCCCTCATCCAGAATAGAATCCAGATTCGCAAAGCTTTCGGCTTCCTTTATTTTCTTCCGCAAAATAGCATCTTTCCAGCAAAGTATTAGATATAAACTTGAATTTCTTTTTAAGATTTTTTTCTCCATTGCTTGCTAATGTTCGTGGCCATTGCATTGGGTTGGATTTTGGATCTCGCCTTTGTGACACATGTACTCATGTACATACATATATTTTTCGTGTTTCAAAAAATAACTTCCCCTTTTATTACCAAGTTTTTGGCAGAAGAAAAAAAGTCATGCACTACTTTGTATCCTTTGCAATAAGCAACAATGGCATGGCATGGCAGGTCGGGAAAAAAAGTTTCTGGAATCTGGATGCCAATAGAATCCATAATCCATGCACAATAAATAAGAAAATGATAAAAAAGGACATTGTATACATTTTTTGTGATAAAACGCCACCGGGTTCTTTGGACTGTGAGCAGTAAAAGTAAGCCCGTAGGAAGGAGTAGAAGAGCGGAGCTAAACAAGGATAAAATTTATTCATACATACCAATCTGGAGATTTATCTTTTATCAATAACCTTCCAGTCGAATTAGGTAAAAAGTTGCTATAAAAAGTAAACTGTAGTACTATATAGTTCTATGACTACAATGGCCTTAAACTACATCATTCCATTCCAGAGTTCATGCGATTTCGATGGCAATGGAGACTTTTATGAATGTCAAAACGTCATGTTACAAAGCAATAAAAGAAAGTTTAGTCTTTCTCAACAAAACAAGAACGTGTAACGGAAACGAATGAAATTTCGCGGGCAAATCTCAAATTTGGCAGCAATAAAAATACGCTAGAAAGACAATTGACAGTAAAATATTGCAATGAATTGAAAAGGAAACGAGTTTAATAGATATGTACATGCACATAATTGTTAGTCAAGTTGTCAGAGTAATTGTTAGTCATCGTCTTTGTTAAAACATACCTATCTACATATCTACCTACTATGAAATAATGGGTCAACTATTGTACCTGTACCTAATATACCTTTCAACATTTCCCTTTAGAATTTTCAGAGAAAAATGTTTGACGAGTTAAATGCTGATTAGGGATATCCCATCACTTTACAGTGAACATTGTTTCTTTTTTCTACATCTTCTAAGATGAAGATGAGCCTTAAAAAGGCGTGTGCCTGTCCGACTCTGACAATGAGTTTCTCCCTCTACACAGGTTCAAAAAGATTGAATTAGAAGTGAGCCAGATACCAACTACGATTATTTTGCTGGAGGTGATATGGTAATGCACAACTTGGATAAATGGTGGAAGAAGAGCAAGCGTGCGTGCGTTGTAGATATATATGTAGTGCTGTATTTTTTAAAGCCATTATTGCATTGCATGCACTGCACATGGCATGCTACGAGAAGGAAATAAAATAGAAATACCAAGAAAAATTAGATTACGCAAAGCGTTAAAAAGAAAAGAAAAATCCAGATATTGTAGCTTTTTTCGACCCAAACAGCAAATATGGCTAATCTAATAAAGAAAACGCCTCCTTCACGCTTCCCCTTTTTCTATAATGATTTCATGGTATTCTGTATTCACAATTCTTTTTCCTCTCATTTCATCAGTTTCTCTGTTGTCTGTTGCAACACCGATTTTAAGTTTAGGAAACCAAGAAGAATCAAGTTTGGGTGAAATCATATAGTGATGGACATGATGCAATGTTGCTCTTTGCTCTTACCCCCTTAAAAATTAATGACTGAGTTTTTTTTCTCGAACTATAATTGTTTCATTTTTTTCAAACATACCTGCTGCCAAAAATGCCAACAAGTTTAATCTTCTCACGTTTAATTGTACCGTAGTACATATTTCCGCTTGCGCTTTCATCTCAAAATAGGATCTAGGTAATCAATGATTGAAACAGATGAGCAGCCATCCTTCTTCGCTCCGAGAGGTTGAGGTGAGGCATCGAACCTTGAAGATTTACTTTTCTCATCTACCCACGCTTTTCTTCGCCTATTATTAGACATAGGACTATTTTTTAATATTTATGAAATATATACATTATCATATCGACAGGATCAATTTTAGTAAATTAAAAATTTTACAGCAAAAACTCAAACCCTTTTCATTGATCCTCCTCTTCTTTTTTTAAACTTCTGGGCTAATCTTGTTTGGTTTCGTTTTCATTCTTCCCAAAACATACATGTACATTAACAACATCATGAATCAGAACAACTTTATAATCGGTAACTCATCTTTGAAATGGAGATCAGCGAGCCATATCATCATCAACGAAAAAAACCAGAACAGATTTGTTGAATGAACAAGTTAGGGCTAGCCATTGTCATTATCAATGCTTTCCTCCCATCTCAATCTCATCACACTCGGGATCAGTTCCATGCCAAATATACCTATTTCTAGGAAAAAAAGAAAGGAAGGTTCCTCACAAGAAACCAGATAAAGAAACGTTTGGAATCGCTTACTGGCTGACAGAGCATCTCTTCATCATGACTTTGACATGAGAATATTTTCCACGAGCAAGTAAGAATGTCTTTTTCTTAAAACCGAATCGAAACCTAAATGGACAACTACAAAGTGTGGTAGGAGTAGGAAGCATCATTCATAAATTACGCAACCAAGACTGACGGATGGACGGACAAGCAAGAATTTTGAAGAAGGAAAAAACACCTGCAAAGTGATCATGATCACGGATCCACCTTGACTTTACCATCTTGACATGACTGCTGGCATGGAGCTTCTAAATGTTTTAAACTGGTTTGGAGCTTGCCATTATTTGAAATTAAGTAGAAAGGGAACATGGTCTTTAGGGAAACAACTTCTGTACGTTTTTGACAGTTCCTGCATTTTGCAGGATTACATAATGTTATGAATTACTTCAAGGGAAAAGGCATATCTATTATGAATGAATAATTATGAACAAAGGTGCGAGGTGCCGCAAAGACTGGAATGATTCCGTGCAATGTGATTCATTTCATGTCATGTGACACGATAACTGCTCATTATTGAAGATTATAATAAAAAAATTAACACGTGTAAATTAAGAAAACACGATAAATACAATTCGTCGGCATCTATCTGATTTCAAAGACATGATCTAGTTACAAAAATAACTGCTGTCAGGTATTATACGCACATGTCATGTTAATGTTGGAAAATTCAAATTCTGTAAAGTACAATGCCTCTGCACACACATCGTGTTCAAATAAAAACCTTGATTACGTGATCACGCTCCCTCACACCTGCAAAAATACTTTTATTGTCATCGTCATCATACTTATCATCTAGCGTCTAGCGCTGCTATTAACCATGAGGATATCCACATTCTATTCTCCTGGTACGTATTTTTGTACGTACTAGTGTTTTAGCAGAACTTTACAAACTACATCGTCATTGTCATTACCATTATTACGTAATAATACAAGATTCTTGCAAACCAATTTTGGAGAGAAACAAGCCATTGCATTGTTACGAAAAGCCGTTTCCAGTGCTGATTTAAGCAACCAAAGCCATACTTTTCAGGTAAAGCAAATGGCGACGCGATAGTCATGTGCTGTGTTTGTGCTGCTATTCATGATTTCATCAAAAAAATCCTTTGTCATCATTCCTCTTTGTAACGTTCAACAAATTAGTTACGGAGACGCTGCTACAACGAAAAAAAAATCTTAATAAAAGCGTTGGACCGCGAATGGTGCATACTAGGAGCACACTCTCTTTCTCGCAAAGTTTTAATTTACATTCCAAAGTTGGTGTGCACACGCATTGTTGCGCAAATTGTAATTCGCACCTAATTCACACACTCGCACTCTTTTCATATTGATTAACTCCCTCTGCATCCAACATTAACATCCAAATAATGAATTTTAGTCATAAGGGATTTTTTCATCTGAAGACTTGGACTACATGATCATTCCTCCGGTTTTTATTTACACTCGTGTGACTATAATATTATCTCAAGTAAGATGATATTAAGTATAGTAGTAAGTATTTTTCTTCACAGAGTTTTTAAATGACAGACTCAAAGAGAAAAACTCATCGTAACAAACGGAACCAACCTCAAAGGAAACAGGAGTATCATCAAATAACTTTTCATCCTTTCATATTATGGCTAATAAATATTTATATCTTCATATGAAATTTAAAGCATCTGTGCAGGGGATACAAATAGACGCATCATTATTCTTTCCCGATAAATAATAGATTTTAATTCTAATCATAAAAACAATCAAGCTTTCCAATTATCTTTTGTATACATCGACAAAAAACTCAGCACTAGTTCTGTTCTACATACATATTCAAGTAGATTTTAAAGCGAAAAGTACACAAATGGTTTGAAAATAATTATTTATCGGGCAGAAACTCTTTAGAAATTACCATACAATTTAAAATGTAAGAAAAGGATCTAGGTATGCAACCCTGTCCGTTCGTAGTAGTTTTTTTTCCTTTAGCAAGGAATTTAATGTTTTATTTTCTAGCTGCAGCTGCAGCTCTTATCTATTTTTTACCTTTCGGGCCTGCTACTGCAGAACCCTTTTTTTACATTTTACTTATTTTTGGGCTCCTTCAGAGCCTCAGCCTAATCCCTAAAATTATCCCTATCTTTTCCCTATACACTCCTGCACTTCAGTGCAGAAACTTCAGTTTTTTCTTAAATACGTTTTAACCCTACTCACTAGTAGCATTTTAACATCGACGTAATAAACACTTACCATTTTTCTTCTTCTAAGGAGTCTCTCTTCGCCCCTTCTTCTCAATCATTTCCTCTACTGAGGAGCATCTTTTTATTGCGAATACTTCGCATCATCATCACTCTTCTGGCCTACTGGCTATACTCAATTAAACATAATCAAATGCCCTTTTAAGGGCAAGTTCAGTGCTACTCATACAAGATTCCGTGCTACTCATACGAGATTCCGTGCTACTCATACGAGATTCGAGCTACTCACCTCACCATCACCAACTTCTAGTGCAATTAAATGTGCAATTAAAGTGCATCAATCATCTCTCACCATCATTCCATCAATTCTCCAGGAGCCCTTAAGGGAGCTTTCTCTCCTCACCTTATCTATTCTTCAACAACTTCCTATCACCTTCACAGCATAATCATCATCATTTTGAGTGCATTTTTTCTCGACAAATCCCGAGCGTTCGTCACGTTCAAACCCCAAAATCCATGTAAGCATTAGATGTTATTAAAATGACGACATTGTGAAATTTCAAAAGATCATTTACCAAATTGGTTTCGAAGACGACTTAATCAGAGAATTTGCATTTCTCATAAAGAAGTCTGTAGGAAGTACTTAACTAAGCCAATTAAAATTTCATAATAACGTCTTTCCCGGAAAATTATTATTCCTGTCCTCCCTAAATGGATTAAAACAGTAAAACCGCCTGTCATAAAAACAAGTTGAAGGTATAATGAACCCTTCAGTACTTCCTAGATCATCATCACCATCAGCAATATACTATCAAAAGGAATTCCGAAAAGAAGTTCCGTTTTTTTGCAATAAAAATTGTCCTATGAAATATTGCTTTTTTGGGAGGATACTGACAAAACCACTTGATAAGGAGTTAAATACTTTTGGACAAAAAATATATATCTTGAACATCGCCACCACCACCACTACTGCCACCTCCACCCTTTTGGTGAGTTCCTCAGAAAACATAAATCCTCACGCAACGCACACACGCATAAAAGCACGAAGCGAACCGACGCAACGCAACGTGACATTTTCATTCCGAAGCGAATGGCATCTTGAAATGTGTACCATTTTACTAGTTCGTCACAGAGAACATCAAAAAAATGCCATCAAAACAACAAACAATAAAAAAAAGAAGAGGAGAAACGTGCCATACCTCCATTTCCTAATCCTCTTTATTAAGTAGCAAAGGCTACTTTCTAATTTCCTCTAAT